>VXAK01020852.1:565507-581050 GCA_013399435.1 Arenaria interpres
GAAAGGAAGAAAGAAAGAAAAGTACTTTCCAGAATATGAATGGATGAAAAAAACCACAACCATTAGTGACCTCAGCTTCATGAGTCAACTTGAGTCATATGGATCCAGGGCAATAAACCCTCATCTTCCTCACTCAGCACCGAACCGGCACGGGCCTGGGCATCACATCAGCTCCTGAAGATGACCCCCAGTCCTCTCGTTTCCCAGGGCTGTCCTGCTTGGCAAGACCAACCCATCTTCCCCCTTCATTTTTCAGCATCCACAAAGAGGAGAAGACCCAGCTCCCTCTTCCATTGCGCTCCCCTGGAAAAATGTAGGAAAACTTAGGGAAAATTGGCTAAGCCCACGCTAGTGGGACTTCAATCCATGCTGACACCGTGGCCCACTACGACAGTCGGGCATCACCCCATGGTTGGGGCATGAGGTGTCACCTCACCGGACAGTGGCACCACAGGGACCCTTGGTACAGCGTGATCCTTCCATCCCGATAGGAAGAGCTTTGAAAAGTGATTCCATGTCTTGGGACCCTCTCCCCAGGAAGCAGCGAGATGTCTGCTCTTAAGCCACTTTGGAAAGCCCAGACAGGACCCCTGGAGATGAAGATTTTGAAGCGTGATCAAAGAGACCGGTGGAGATAGCAAGGAGGATTAATGCGTTTGCAAAAGCACAGTGAAAGCTTCTTAGTTATTCCAGCGGGGCTTTGTTCAAAGGGGCCTAAGGGAGTTAGGCACTTAAAGCTCACCCCAGTCCTTTATTTAGTTTGCAAATCCTGCACTGGAGTAGTGCAGGAGTGTGACCCCTGAAGCATTACTTTCCGAGCATGTCTGCTTGAGTGAAAGGCTGAATTGATTCTGGCCACGTCGGTGGCCTCCTGCAGCTGCTCCTTCTCCGTATCGGAGGGAGAGCACTTGCTGGTGGAAACGGTTGAGGCTACAACATCTTTAAAGAAACAAAAAAGGGCCCAAGAACATGCCAAAACCTTGTGGGCCGTGTGTTCGGGGGAAATGGCAGAGAGTGGCTTCAGGTCCGATTCCTTCCACAGGGGTTAAAGCTGGACATAATGTGCCAGAAGATGCTACTCATGGCAGATCCAGACTCTGAGAGCTGGGTGAGGTTTCTCCAGTATCTCTAAGAAAGCTGCAGGAATCACTTATTTCATGAGTTTGATTATTCTTCACTGCTCATGTCTCCCTGCAGTTTTTCCTTCCTCCCATTGCCAGCCTTTTACAGTTAAAAAATGTAGAAAGAAGACCCAGGGGCTTTTGTTCCCCAGACGGTTGCATGTTCACGGCATCTTAATCATTCCCACCACCACTAATGCTATCCTGGAGGGTTACAGCTCCGGGAAAGCAATATGAGGAAGCCGGAAAAAGGGCGCAAACAACAAACAAAGAACCAGTTCTCATGCAAATGAGCCTCGCGACAATAGTCATAATAAAAATAGTAAAGAGAAAAAGGGGGGGGATGAGAAACGCACACCATGGTCCGGTCGCAGTGAATGCTCTCTGAGCCTTCCCGCGGGCCCCCCCGGCTTCCATTCCATCTCCCCCATCACCCCACACCGGACAGGGAGCCCCGTCTGCCGAGCCCCCGGCACAATGCCGACGGGTTCCGTATTGTTGGGAAACACGGCAACACATGTGACGTGCTATTGTCCCTAATTTGATTAATGAAGCGATCACGCTAACGGGGCATTCCACACCCCCCCCCAGCACCTTGTTACTAACCCACGCCAGGAACTTCCCATCAGAGCATTAATTCCCCACTACTTGCCTTTCCCAACCTTGTCAGGTAATTGTTTATGAAAAGATGAATGTATACAATAATACTGGGTGAAGGGAGCTGATGTATGTGGTGTTAATGAATGAAATAATCAGTTTGGTAATAACTGGCATGTGTATTTGTCAAAAGGGAACCAGCAGGACATTAGCATTCTGCAGCCACCGAACCTTTATCTCCTGGGCTTGTGTTTGACAACCGCCCCCAGATAGTCCATGAATAAAATACAGAGTAGTACCCAGACATAATTAAACTGCCAATGTGGATGTACCTAAATGAACTTGATATCTTAATGACACTAGATAGCATGCGAATAATGAAGGCGGCATGAAAAGGATGTGCATAATGAACACAGACATCCCGGCTGTCGCTGCGGAGCCGCCCGTGGGGACCGTCCTCTCCGACATCGGCCCCCGGACCTCCTCGTTAGCGCTCGGGGCATCGCCTGTGCTCCCATGCCAAGGGGACCCGTGCCGTGCCCACGGGGGCTCACCCACACCGGTGCCGAGGACAGAGTGCCGTCCCTGCCAGGGTAAGGGCTGGGGTCACGGAGGATGGGGCTGCGTGTGGGGACAGGGCTCTCAGACCCCCCTCCTCCAGAAATCCCTCCTTTGCCCCATCTCTCCGCACCGGATCCTCACCGCTCCCGCTGCATCTGCTCCTCCAGAGACCTCTGGCATGCTGCCGTGCAGCACAGACGTGATTTTTTAGGAGCACTCAAAATGATTAAATTACCAGACGTGTTCCTTTTTTTTTTTTTCCCCCTTTTTTTTTTTTCTTTTTTCAGCATGGAGATTGTTTTCCAGCGGAGAAGCCACCCCCTGGGGACAGGCTGCTCCGAGGAGCCCAACCACCGGATAGAGAACATGTCCCGAGACGGCTCAGCAGCACGTGCAGAGCCACAACCTCTCTTCGTCCCCATCATCCACAGACGTCAAGGCAGACGTGTCCTCTCCCAGCCCCCACGGGTACCACCCCCCCTCCGGAGGATGCTGGGCACCCCCGGCAGGCACCCAGTTGTCCCTACGAAGCCATTCCGGTGTCCCGCTGCCGCTCCCGAAAGGCAGACTCCAGCCTCCTCCTTGGGGGAGGTTCACACGCCACACCGCTCAGAAGGTAATTGCCACTTATTGCTCTAATGGCTCCGATTTTAGCAGCAAATGAGTGATGTACAGTAAGTATCGGTCTTATTAAAGAAATAATAATGGGAAATTAGAGCACGCGCTACAGGGAAGGAACACTCCCCCGGTTACGCGGGATACAGCCGTGCTGGCATTTGACGGCAGCAGAGTCCCTGCCGGCGGCTGCTCTGACTCCAAGATATTTGAATAGAATAAGTTCAGCGTGGAGGAAAGAAACCAGCTCAATGGGGCTGGGTTTGTGCCGTAACGACCGAATCGACTGGTGGCTCAGAAATTGCTGCGGAGCACGGGAGACGTGAACTGGAACAGGTCCTACCTCCCTCTAAAAAAGAGGAGATAAGGAAAAAGTGCGTAATGAAGTGACAAAAAAGTGCAGCAGGTTTGGGGGGTAAATGTCTTAAAAACCAGCAGATGACACAGGGGGGACCACCACGAGGAATCACAGAATTGTCAGAGTTGGAAGGAACCTTCTAGAGATCATCCAGTCCAACTCCCCTGCCAAAGCAGGGTTGCCCAGAGCACATCACTCAGGACGGCATCCAGGCGGGGCTTGAAGATCTCCAGAGAAGGGGACTCCACACCCTCCCTGGGCAGCCTCTTCCAGGGCTCTGCCACCCTCACCCAAGAGAAGTTCTTCCTCAGATTTGAGTGGAACTTCCCATGTTCCAGCTTGTGCCCGTTGCCCCTCGTCCTGTCACTGGGAACCACTGAAAAGAGTCTGGCTCCATCCTCCTTCAACCCACCCTTTAGATGTTTGTAAACGTAGGTGAGGTCTCCCCTGAGCCTTGGGGTAGCACAGCAAGCCATGACATAGGATGAAGCATTGAGATGGGTTAAAAACCATAAAATGATGGGCCAGAGAAAGAGGGAAGGTGGCACTGGTGTGGCCCAGCCTGCCCAAGAGGAACCTGGGCACGTGCTCACCACCAAGGTGTCTTCAGTGACGGCAGTGACCATTAGAAAGATGCAGCCAAAGAGCTCCAGATCCCTACCAGGAGAAACCTTCAACTTACTGCAGGCTGCCTGTTTACCCCCGCTGAAGATTTGGCCCTGACTCCCAGTTATTTAACTGTTGCTTTCCTTCCCGGGAAAGACATCCCCGTGGTGCGCCCTCATTAGACAGTAATGGTGATTTCATTAGATTAAATAACTCCGCTGATCCCCGGAGACCAACAGCACTTTAAACATAGAGCCTCGGAGTTAGAATTACTGTTATTTAACCTTGATTAGATTACAAGGCAAATCCAATTTTTCCCCTAAACATATGATGGCTATGACTTGCCGGGTGGGAGATGTTACGGGCGGCATTCCTGGAAACCTCCGCTGAAGGGGGGGAAACCGTGCCTGAGTCAGCAATGTCGGGGTGACCCATGGGCTCACGTCTGAAAGCCCTTGAGCCTGAAAGTCCCTTCCTGAGCATGAACGGGGCTCATGGGGTGTCCCCACCGTCCCTGCCCTCACTTTGCTCCAAAGCCAGCGGAGGGCAGGTGGACCCGTATCTATCGTGTCGGCTTATCACCCCCTCCAGCAGGAATATCACCAGGAAATAATTGGGCCTCTTTGACCCATGGCCCTGCCATGGCCGAGGCTGTTAATCACTCCTTAAAGCTCCCTCTTGGCCCGTTCTCCCCTGGGAGCCCCACGGCCTGTGGCTCCCAGCAAGGGACACGGGCTGGGGGTGCTGGCGGGGAGAGGAGGGAGTGAGAGCACCCGGGTCTCTCCCTTCCCCTCGTCCCCTGGGTCCCGTGGAAATGTGTTTTATGACTCTGGGGACCTGAGGGCTTGGGGCAGGCTGGGAAAGGTTGGTCAGGGCAGGAATGGGACCATCTCAGGGCTCCACTCCTAAGTATGGGGGTGCAGTATGCGCCCCCTCCCCGAGAACAGAGCAGGGAGGGGATGGCTTTCAGTGCGTGGTGCATTTTCCTTCCAAGCTCCTTCCTAGGAGACGCTGTGCATTTGGTGTCCAGCTTAGGAGAGCAGCCCGGACAGAGCTTCCTCCAAGGGGGACAAACAATTCCCAAATGTATTCCCCACACTGTGGGTCCAGGGATGCCGGGCAACCCCAGGAGCCGCAGGCAGGCAAGAACACAGCCCCCTCAGACAGACAGACAGACAGACAGACTCCTGCGAGAGCAGGCTTGGCTGTCACTGTGAAACTCACTGATCTGATCAACCTGGCTTCATACTGGGGATGTGTAAGGGAAAGGGGAGGCTCCAGGAAGAGCTGGCTCCCAGCAACCCAGGTGACCATGAAGGTGACCATGAGCAGAGGCCAGACCCACCAGGGCACCCACCCTGGGCTGACCATTCAGCAGAAGCTCCCAGGGATGGAGGGGAGGAGAAGGACCTGCGTCCTCATCCAGACCAAAACACCCGGTGGGCTCCAGTTCGGGTCCAGACATGTCCATCCCACTCACCCAGAGATGTCCCCAGGGGGTGATGGCCAGAAAAGCCCCCGGGAGCGGCCAGGGCTGAGCATGGCTCTGCAGGCCACCCAGGCTTGGGCTCCTTGATCCAGGTGTGGGCTTACACCAGCTTTCACAATGCTGCTGGATTTGGCCCATGGAACCAAGCGCTGCTCTCAGGGCTTTAACAAAATCCAGAACCCCTCCTAATTTTAAACCAGATTTACTCCAGAGGAAACACACCCAAATTCCTTCCTTGCCTCTGCAATCACAACGATGCCTTTCCCATGTGCCTTCCCGGGGCTATAAGGTGACCAAGCCCAGGCGGCTCCCGAGTGAGAGGGGGGCTGGGGGCGTTGCTGTGGAGTGACAGCCAAGAAAGCAGCAGAAGCATGTCTTGGAGAGATGCTTACGTTCTCCAGAAATAAATAATAATTTAAAAACCCAGTGCTGCAATAGCGCATTTCTGGTGTAGCAAAGAATCCAGAGGTACACTAGGAAACCAGAGGTTTTACATCTGGCTGGTGATGAGGAAGCACTGATTTCTTCCTCCCACCTCCCCCTTCATGCAGCCTGGAAGGGAGGGCAATGAACGCTGGATTTCACTATCCAAAAGCCCCTCCAAGATCTGGGCTGCAGGGATGGGAGCGCCAGAAACGGGGACACATCCAGGCGTCAGCTGTGACCCTGCAGTTCCCTGTCACTTGGCCAAACAACTCAACTGCAATTAGGAAGCAACGAGTGGACGAAGCTGGAAAGCTCGGAGACACGGCCCCCTCGGAAGCCGCAGCTCTCGGCTCGGCCGCCCGACCCTGCCACGTGGTGCCGCGGAGGCAGCGGGTCCCCAGGACGTGACAGAGGGCCAGGACCCCCCGCGCAGGCAGGGCAGAGCTCAACCTGCCCGAGTGCCAAACGAAGCGGCTCCGGCGCCTCGGTGGGCTTTGCCGCCCGGGGCTGACCCCGACCCGAGGCACTGGAGCTGGTCAAACTCAATTAGATGCTGTGGGCTGCATCTGGGTCAGGCCAGGCAGCCCGTCCCCCCGCCTCGGCCCCTTCCGAGCCTCCCGGGCTAACCGCTTGTGTGTCCTACTACATTCTTGCTTTCTGAGGCTCTTCCCGTGGATTTACCACTGCCGGGAGGGAGGGCGGCAGAGCCAGGAGCAAGCAGACAGAGCCCCATCACGACTTGTTGTGAAGGCACCTCTGGGGGCTTTGCTTCTGCCCCAAGCCTGGCTCCCGTGCTGGGCTGAGCGGGGATCACACCCCTGGGGAACAAAACCATCTAAACCCGATGTGTTTCCATAGAATCATAGAATGGTTGGAGCTGGAAGGAACCTTAAAGACCATCCAGTTCCAACCCCCTGCCCTGGGCAGGGACACCTCCCACCAGACCAGGTTGCTCCAAGCCCCCTCCAACCTGGCCTTGAACCCCTCCAGGGATGGGGCAGCCACAGCTTCTCCGGGCAACCTGGGCCAGGCTCTCATCACCCTCACAGCAAAGAAGTTCTTCCTGAGATCTCATGTAAATCTTCCCTCTTTCAGTTTAAAACCCTTCCCCCTTGTCCTATGGCTCCACGCCCTGATCAAGAGTCCCTCTCCATCTCTCCTGGAGCCCCTTTAGGGACTTGAAGGCTACTCTAAGGTCTCCCCGGAGCCTTCTCTTCTCCAAGCTGAACCCCTCCAGCTCTCTCAGCCTGTCCTCACAGCAGAGAGGCTCCAGCCCCTCTGACCATTTTCATGGCCCTCCACTGACGCGTTTCAACAGGTCCATGTCCTTCCTGTGCTGAGGACTCCAGAGCTGGACACAGTGCTCCAGGTGGGGTCTCATCCAACTCTCTGCATCCACCATGGCAGCCAGTTTCACAATTTAATCTCACACTGTTTGAAAAAAGTCCCTGTTTCTGCTTCTTTCCAACCTGTTGCTGATAGTACAGATGGAGACAAAGGGGTGACCACTGCCTTCTCAGCTGCTTTATGAAACTAAGCAGCTTCTGGACCCAGGCTGCGAGGACAGTCTTTAGCAGAGCTCCAGAGCATCATTCCTGGGAGAGTTTCACAGCTCATGGCCAGTCGATAACACAGCCCATCTGTGCAGGGGAGGAGGAAATTCAGATGGACAGTGAGCACCCAGGGAGATAAAGGGGACTTGCAGGCGCAGCCAACGCTACGACAGCTGGAAGAAAAACCCCCACCATCAGAAGCCAACAGCCCCGAACCCCGTGGTCGGTCTCTGCCAGCAGCACGGTGCCCAGCAGGTCCGTGGATGGGGAACAAAGATGACTGGAGCCAGCTGAAACTGCGTAGTTAATTTCTAGGGGCAGGGACTAGAATTACCTGAGCTGGAAGTTAGCCCGGACACGGGGATTAGCACCCTCAACCCTTGTAAGAGGAGTCAGGGGAACTTTCCATGACCTTCAGCACGAGAAGGGGGTTGAGGAGCAGCCCAGCACCTGGGGAGATGCGGCTGATGCTGAGGGAAGCTCGGCACACGCTGAGCACCCATCACTGGTGGGTGACCACACAGTCATCCTTCCTACCACAGTTAGAGGAGACCAACAGCAGCGTGGAGCTAGATGCCAAGAGGTCCTATGTACTGAGCCTCATCATACCAGAGGTTCTGGGTGCTCCTCTGCCTGTTTCCTCTCTGGTGGAGCGCAGTGTCCTCTTTGGGGGTCTCAGCAGAGCCAGGCCACCTCCTTAGGCTCTCTGCACACCTCTTCTTCCAGGTAATTGCATCTCCTGCCTTCTGCTCACTAACCCAGTGCAGGAGGGATTGGGCCCTCCCAACAGAGCTTCCCCCCAGGCTGGAGATGCAGATGTTTCCTCACTTCTTTAACTCTGAGCTGGAACATGTCAACGCTTGGGTACTTCTCCCCAACAAGGGCTTCCCAAACAATCCCGTTCAGCCAGTGCAAAAGTGTTTAAATAACATCGAAAGATGCTGGTGGATGGTACTAAACGTTACAGTACAAGATGGTGAAAGCAGAAATTAAATGTTAACGACAAAATGCAGCATCTGAGAGCCCAAAGATGCACACGTGAGTGTACACACACACACACAGACCATCAGATAAACACAGAAGTCAAAACAACTGGATTTGGTATTTTCCCATAAAAGGCTTCCCCAGAGAGCAGGGGCTGCGGGAGGGAGCCCTTTTCCAACGGGCAGCGTCAGAACAAATCAGCCTGGCTTTCTGAAATTTTCAGCCAAAAAAAGATCCCACTAGAGAGAGAGAGAGAGAAATAAATAAAGAGCCAGCTTCCCCTCGTGACGTTGCGCTTGAACCTGAACACCTCTCAGCAGGGGAAGGTGTGGGAAGGGCGGTTGTGGTCAGACCTGATCCCACTGTTCACATCCCAGTTTCCAGCCACCGGCTTTGTGCGAGGAAGGTGTCGGGATGCCTGGAATTGCCCAGGTGGGATTTTCTTATGCGAGGCTTGGGCACGGCTGCTTGACAGCAGGGAAAACCACGTGAGGTTTCCAAAGCTCCCCCGGGGCAGCGATGGGAAGTTTCTTCTCCATCTCCCACCAGAGACGTACCCGGCAGCGGCCTCGAGCCTGGGGGAGTTTGAGCTGGGATCTTTATATCTCTGCAACAGATGGTGTTGCAACAGAAAGAGCACGTTCTGAATCTCCTCACTTCCAGGAAGCAAGAAGGATGGTCTTGCCATGCATGAAGGCAACCGGCGATTCCTTTCGCTGAAAGATTTCCTCCTGCAGAATCGCATCATTCGATGAAAGAAATGCCAAGAATAATTCACTTCCTCAGGCAACTCTATTTATATTCTCACTGCGGGCACCGTCCTGCTCACGTACTCCCCGGGGAGTCGCAAGGGCTCAGGAGGGCTCAGCTTGGAGGTTAACATGTTTAACGCCAAACCATGAGAAACTGAATTTCCCAGGAGGGTGGTTACGCAGGAGACAGGCAGAGACACTGTCACGGTCCCTGGGGTGACCCCGGTCCCTGCACGAACAGCCCCCCTGACCCACACGGGGCTTTGTAACGGGGTAAGACCCCCCATGCCCAACCCCAGCAATGCAACTTTAACTGCAACTTAATCCACTTCCTTTCCATAATACCTGCAGGTAATGAGAATTTGCAGAGATTTATGGCCACAACAACCGCCCCTGCTCCCCTCACCAGCCTCTGCTGCTTCACTGAGAAAGCAGTTTGGGTTACCTTGATATTCTCCAGGGGAAAAGCATAATTAGCAGCTCAGGAGCTTTAATGCCTATGTCAGGGAGGGGGCTCACGGGGGGGTTATTCTCAGGTTTTCTATCACTTGCTGTTTGCTCTGAACCCTTTGCAAAGGCACCAGTTCCCTTCCCCCTCCCCAGACCTAACTGCTCTTATTATAGACTTCAAAAGGTCGGGTTGAAACCCTAGCTGGGCTGCGGTGAACAGATGTACTGGTGGTGATGGTGTGGCTGGAGCGCAGCCCCGGACCCCAGACTCAGTGCAAGTACTCCCAGGAGCCCCCCCAAAGGCAGCAGAGCTGACAGCAGGAGGATGGGCTACGTGCATAGGTGAGGATTTGCAAGACCTGACCTTAAAGGAGGACTAGTGGTTTAAGGAGCGTGAATCTGCTGCTTCTCTGACAATTATCACAATTTTTGCCATAAATGGGCTCTTGCCCCAGCCAGCTGGAGCTTCGCGCTGCTTTTCACGAGACCCAGCTCTATGAATTCAACTGACAAGATCTTGGACAGTCGAGGCCATATTTTCAAGATTGCTCAGCACCAGCAGGCAGGGCCAGGGGAGCCCCGCTTTCCAAGCGCCCCAGGTCCAGGCAGAGCCATGGGGTGGATGAAGACGGTGCCGATCCCCTCCAGGCTCCTGCTCCCCAGGGACTGGGGAGTGAAGCTGTACTGAAGAGAAGAACAGGTTCTATTCACTTCTGAACCTCCCCAGTATATCCCTGTGCAGACCACGGGATCTGCCAAGAGAAGAGTCCAATAAAACCCCAAGTATTTATTTTGATGCTTTCTAATGGGAATGGGGTTGACGACTTCTACGCCAACTCAGAACCTCACCCCATCATCAGGAAAGGACACGAAACCTGGATATGAACTTCTCCGCTGACCAAAAATAATAACCCTTTGGGGTTTATTTAAGGAGCAAGAGGGGGAAGAGCCCAGCTGCAGCTCTTTGCACTCAGATCTTGCTGGGGGGGTGCGTCTGGACGGTGCCATCCCTGGATGGTGCCATCCATCAGGTGTGCACACTAGATGGCACTCCACCTCGCCACGAGAGGACAGTGAGCAAAAGACAAGGCTGCAAGACCTCTGCCAGCAGCTCTGGTGGGGGTTCGCCTGCTTTGGGTGTTACTTAACCCCCAGCACAGCCCAACAAGCTCAGACTCCATTACCTCCTCATCTCTGTGCCGGAGAGAGGTCCCACAGACTCACAACCCTGCTGCCGCTCCATCCCTGCAGCAAGGGGCAGCGACTTCCCTCCCACTTTACAGATGGGAAAACTGAGGCACATCATGGTATCTCCCCAGCAGTAGGGTGCCAACCTTCAAACTATTTCGCACCTTTACCAAAATCCCTTGGAGTATCCAAATCCAGGTCACACACAACAGCAGCGGCAAAGAACATGAGAACCCGGGACTGTCTTTTCACAACAGACTCAGTGAGTCCAGCCCTGATCTCGTCAGCATTTCCAACGAGCTCCTTCTTCCCCTTGCTCTTTCCCAGTGAGGAGTAGTCCCTTCAACCACCCATAAACCCACCTCGTCCTCCGTCTCCAACAGCTCCTTGGCCAGGAGACCCGTGCTCCCCAACCAACCGACACGCTCTCCGCCGACTTTGGGCCTGTCCCAGCCTATCTCCAGCTGTTGTTTACAGCGAATTACCTCCGCTTTGGGGCCAAGACCATCTTTTGTTCCCTTTTTATCCAGCACCTGGCACCGCGAGCAGCTCAGTACCGGGAGGTGTCTGATTGCACAGCTAATAAATAAACAAGGACCTTGATCCTCTTCGGCATGTGGTTGTCCAAGGCTGCAATTTCCAGAGAAACTGCTGCAGGCTGCGCTTGATGCTATTAGTAATTCAGATGTGTTTGGGAGATGAGATGTTCCCAGGACGAGGAGCAGGTGCTGCTCAACCAGCCCTTCCTACAGGCAGGCGTGTACACAGCAGGGAGTGGAAAACCCAAACCGGCTCAAACTCCACGTCCAACAGCACAACCCCCATTCTGGGGTGGCCACAGCCCGAACACAAAGACCTTCCTTGCAGAGGATGGCTGAGGTGGTGGAGAAGGTGGGGGAGAAGACCACCGTAAGGCAACTCCTGCTACATCATCTCCCTCCCGCAGGGGGTCATGCAGCAAGGGCTTTCCTCCTGGTGGCTGTTGGGTCCTGCTCCACCTTCCATGGATTGTACTTGCTCCCCTGAAGTCTCCCCTGGCAGCATCCACACGCTCCTACACCACTTCCACGCTTACGAAGCGCTCCCAGACAGCGCTGCCAAATTACGGTGACCACAAAACCCCGTGGACCTCCGGGCCATCCGCTGCTGCAGGAGCCACCCAACTCCTCCATCCCCAGGGCTCCCATTTCACCCCAGTTTGAGGCACAGAGGCTGGGAAACAGCACAAGAGGGTGGGATGCAGCTGCTCCCAGCTGCTGTAAGCATGTCCCCCCCCAAAAAACCCCTCCTTTTCCTCCACCCCAGAACCTCTTCAGCAACTGAGATGTTCTCTGCTCCCTCAGAAACATCAGTGCTTGCCTGGATTAAAGAAGAAAAAAAAAACAACACAAAAGCCTTGGAGAAAAATCCCAAGAGGACATTAATTAGGAGACAGAACTCCCCAGCTCTGGAAGCATCGGGGAGGAGCGAGACTTAAACTCCCAACCTGACGGAGTAACTTTGAATCAGCTTTCATCTTCCCCTGGATGGGGTGTAATCTAATGACATTAGCTTGGCTTCGCTCTAGTGAAATTGGCATCGGCGCTACAGAGGCAGGGAGATTAAAACATATGAAATAAATGTTCCCGGGGTGACTGACAGTATAATGACATTCCAACAGGCAGCTCAATCAGCGCGAGACTAACAAAGGATCAGAGGGAACCAGCCAGACTCGCAATATCACCCGCAAATACAGATATATATATATATATTTTTAATCCAGACATGAGTTTTATTTTTTTTTTAACTTGACTGTCTTAGCCCCTGTTCTGGGAGTTTTCCCCCGGCTGTATTCGGGGTGGGGGACGGCAGTTGAACTCTATCAAAACCCGTGCTCACCTGCTATTGAACCCTGCTAGCTCAATAGCCTTGTTCAGGGCTGGAGCGGAGATTTCTGCGCTGGGAAGTCAATGGGAGCATTGTGGGCTGCCCTCTCCCTCCTTTTGTCCCCCGTACGAAAAGAGGGCTTGCAAGCCCGAAACAGAGAGAGCCGCTTTGGGCACGCAACTTCCCTTGATACTCAAGCCACACACGGAGGTGTCACACTTACCAAATTAAATCACTCGGCCTGTTTTTTGTAAAACCAGCCTCCCGGCAGGACAGCCACCTCCTCGGCCGGGGCACAGCGCGGGCTGTGAGAGCCCAGAGATTATTCCACTTGATCAGCATTTCCCTGCATCGTGTGCCACCCCGGCAGGTGACAGGACCTTCACGTGCCAAGCCCGTGCCTTTCGAGCCGCTGCTGCCCCTCAGGTGCCACCATCCCAGGTGCTTCGGGGGCATCATCCTCCTGCCGCGGCCGCAGCTCAGCCCCGACCCACCCTCACACCCTCCAACAGGCGGCTCTTACCGGAGCTGCTCTTTTATTTCCAGGAGGAACCGGGGTTCCCCTCCAGCCTGAGACCCCACAGCCACCCTGCCATGGTGTGGCATCCTTGTGACAGCCCACCTCCGCGCCCCAGCGGCACCGGCGTCGACCATCAGCCTTTTCCCCGTTTGGCTTTTCCCCATTTCCAAGCCTGTGTCGCTGCAAACAACCCAGAGGGGTGGGTTTTTTTTTGTTCCCTTGGACGGGGCGCTGGCTGCCCGCGCCGGTTCCTGCGGGCGCCGAAAGCAAAGCCAAGTGTTTATACCTTGTAATGACGCTGTTTAGTCTGACTCGCTGGGGAACAGAAATGCACGGGAAACCTAAGCCTCCGATGCCAAAGATAAGAAATCAGAACCCCTGGCAAACATCTGGCCGCTTCCCCGGCGCTGAACTCTCCGCCGAGATTACAACCAACCCCTGGAGAGAGAGGGATAGTTTTGTAAAAAATAAGTATTTATTAACAGGCTGGTAACTGGTTGGCAGCGGGCTGGCACCGCAGCTCTGCCGCCACGATGGGACTCCGTGCGTTAGTAAAGATTACTCATAGAAGCGAAGCCGGCAAGATCAGGTCTCAAAGGAATAATCCCGTACAAAGAATTCCCTGTACCTCAGCCTCCACAGGGCTGATTAGAAAAAAAAAAAGGAAAAAAAAAAAAAAAAAGATGAAATTCAGTACATCAAATACCAGAACAAACAAACTGCAGCAATTAATGGGAGAGCTCCTGTACCAAACGCTAAAACGTACTGATTACACAAACAGCCTGCGGGGCAGCACCTCCAATGAGTAAGAGCCGCAAGATCAAGACCAAACCTCTGGAAAATTCAATCCCCTCCACCAAGGACCGTACTGTGCCCTAAATGCCTGTGGCTCCTCCTCTGTCTAGGTCCTCGCTCAAGCACCGCTTCCAGAAGCGGGTCTATTCCGCTGCCATCTGCTCCTCAAGGCTTCGAGAGCATCTTTGCTAAACGAGCTTTCCCGCATATCCACCACAGATTTCAGTAGATGCCACCCCAAAGCCACGGGTTTGTTTTTCCAAGTCCAGACTCGACGCGAGTTCTTGAGGTTTTTCAGATTCGTTTTTAACGTTTCCTTTCTGATAGGGGGTCAGCACGTGGAAATCGGATAAGCGCGCACTAAAAATATAATTCTGCAGACAGCTTCAGCCCACACGAGAGGAAATCTTTCTTCTCGGAGAACCCACACTCCGCCGCCTGCAAAAACCCAGCGCGTTCCCGACACCGGCGGATACACAAGGAAGCTCATCACTTCCACGTGTTAAGACTTTTTACATAAACACTCGGACTGTCAGTACTATCCTACTCCACATTTCCATACCGTCACCGCAAGCCCAGCCAAAATCATCCTCTCCTCTCTGCTAACGGCTGGGCTTAACGTGAAAGCAAAACAAGCTCTGGGGGTACCCAAAATCCTCGCCTTTTCGCTTGTTCATTCAAGAAAGCCACAAACGCAGCCACACTCTGCGAAAGAGCAGTTTCGCCCCCAACCCAAACCAACCCCCTCCATGGGAATCTGCCAGAAGACGCTCCTCTAGTAACTTTAAAACACAGGAGGAAAACATCTAAAGAGCATTAATGAGAACGCTGCCCCTCGGCTTTAACGTTTTACCGTCTCGTTATAAAGGGGATGCCTTCCGTTTGGTTTAATGAATCGCTAACGAATTGAAAGAAGAACCCCATCTACCTTTTTGCCCATTTCCTAGGCAAGGTGAGCGCTTGGGTTGCGCTCCTGGAACTGACATTTTGGGTTACTTATTACCGGGCTGCCGAAACCTTTGCATGGGAAACACGGGTGGTGGTGGTGGGTTTTTTTTTCTCCACACTGAATATAGGAAAGTGACTTTTAACGGTGGCATCTCCGGGCTGGGAGTTGCGGGAGGTGACGATACGATGCTTGGGAAGGGGGAGGCAGCCGGGGTTGGGAGTTAGATCAGCCACAGGTTTGGCAAAGCCACCCCCTCCCCCCCAAAAAAAGCCAGGGAGCAGCAGGATGGTGGGGGGCTTGTCTTCCTCGGGGCAGGGGAGGGGTCAGCTTTGCCTCAGCATCCCATGCAGTCCCCAGGGCGATGGGGGCACCCACCGCTCTTCCCATTGCCCCCCACCACGCAGGCAGCACCCTGGGCTGGAGGGAGGAATCCCCCCGGGGCGGGGGGGGACAGACAAACANGGCAACGCCACCCCCTCCCCCCCAAAAAAAGCCAGGGAGCAGCAGGATGGTGGGGGGCTTGTCTTCCTCGGGGCAGGGGAGGGGTCAGCTTTGCCTCAGCATCCCATGCAGTCCCCAGGGCGATGGGGGCACCCACCGCTCTTCCCATTGCCCCCCACCACGCAGGCAGCACCCTGGGCTGGAGGGAGGAATCCCCCCGGGGCGGGGGGGACAGACAAACACATACACTGCCCCGGGGGAGGAGGGCTGGG
>VXAK01020852.1:583525-616519 GCA_013399435.1 Arenaria interpres
GGGGGGGGGAGGAAATCGCAATGAATAATAATCAGCCATCTGCAGAGCTGGCTGGGTAATAAAAATGTGTTTTCAAATAGTAAACAGACCAAAATTAATAACAAATGTTATTTGCAATGAATTATTCTATTAGATCTTCTCCCACCTTTATGATGTTTTTCCTGACTAAGAAACCTGCCTTGACTATATGGATTTCCAAATCCATACCCAGCCCAGCCGCAACCCCGCCAGATCACTTCATCTAAAATCAGTGAGCGTAATTCCAACTTGGAATGTTTGGTGACTTCAGGATACCGTAGCGGTGCAGGTATTTCAGCGCCTGAACGTGTAAGTAGATGCCTGGTGTGATTTACAAAAGCCTAGAAGCAGGTTAGGCCCCGAACACCTCTAGGCAACTACTTACATCATTAGGAACCTAAATGCCTTTATAAATCTGCGCTGTGATCCGGGGCTCATTGAAGTCAATGAAAAGACTTTGCTGACATCAATGGGCTTTGGAGTGGGCCCCGCAGAAGGAGCGCGATCAATGCAGAGTGGTTTGACTTCTTTCTGCCCGTTATGACGATGATACTTCTTTTCCGAGCCGCTTAGAACAATGCTACATTTTCTGTTCGAATAAATGGCCATTTCAAGCGGAGGAAACAAGACGAGAGGAGTGAAATCGGTGTGAAGGAGCGCAGGGGGACGGCGCGTGTGTATCTTGCGGTGATCGTATCGCAGGACTCAACGTTTGCTGCTTTAATTCCTGGAAATATTGGTGAGAATCTCAGCTTTCCTTTAAAAAGTCGCTAGTTGCCTAGGGAAAATATGACCAGAGTCTATTTAAAAAGTTTCGGTGTCTAGAAAGCAATAAGCCAAATATATCTGTATTTAAAACAGCCTTACGGTATTTAAGGCAATCTTGTGATTTTTATTTATTTATTTTTTTCCAGAACCTGACTCATCGTTTCTGCCTGCTGGGGCTGAAGGCACCGGTGGCTCCGGCAGCCAGCAACACCTCTCTGGGAAGGAAGGTCTCGTACCTGGTCAAAGGGGTAACACAGGGGAAATCGAATAGTGAACAGTTTCACCCCTCTGCACCCCGTATCGCTGCGGACTCTGCCAGTACAGCTGGGAAGACGAGATTCCGTAGAGGTTTTATTAGCAGACTGGTTTCGTCCTTATTTTTAGATGAGCTCCTCTGGGTACAAAGACCGCTTGGTGAACGCTGTACCATGAAGCCAGAAAAACTGGGTGGCTGACGTCATGACATCCAGTGCTGAGAATTTACACCTCTTATCTATTTTATCCCTAACGCAAAAATAACCCTTCTCAGGGATAACGTGTTTTGGGTGTTGTTTTTTCATAATGACTTAGAGGCTTGGAGCTAAAGGTGTTTTCCATTTCACTCAGCCTCTTAACAAAACTGACAACATTTTCACAGCAGCCTTTTGCTTTTTTCCCTTAAATTTCTGCCGTGTCGGTGGATCTACCTGTTTGAGAGCCTTTCACTGCACCCCGTCACAGGCGCCAGGGACTCTCCTGCAGCTTGGCAGCAGCAGGGGTGCCTCGGGGTGCTGGGATCCCCCAGGGGCCAGGGCAGCTCCGTGTGGGTGCGTGACCCCCTGTCCCCGCTGGGCTGGCCAGGCAGAGGCGAGTGTGGCCACCCCAGCTCACATCGTGTGCGGGGCTCCTGGCTCCTGGCACTGGCCCCTGGCCTGGCCTGGGCTCAGCCTGGGGACACTCCTGGCAGGCTCTCCCCCAGGGTCCTGTTTTCACCAATTCCTTACCTTCCTTGGGCGTTCCTTTCTCCTTTTGTCTATTTATTGTCTTACTGCTTGATCCCCTCGAGGGATGCTCTGCTGCACAAGTCGCTTCTGGTGCTACTTCTGAGAGCAAGTGGGTCTCTTCTCCCAGCACAGCTGGTGCCAAAATCCCCTCCACCACCACCAGAAGCAGCCCCTTTAGGAATGTTTCCCATTCCGAATGGGCTGCTTTGGGATGCCCTTCTTTTGGGGTCCTTTCATGGGGCACCAAAGAAACAGACCTGTTTATCAAGTGTCATGGTTTGGGCTGGGCTGGCCAAAGGAATGATAGATGCTCTTTAATCTCAATCCAGGACACCAGGAGAGCCCTGTGGCAAGCGAGTCTGCAAACGCTTAAACGCAGCAACCCAAATTCTCTGTCGCTTTGGCAAACAAGAGCTGAAGACTTGGTTTCCACCATCTGATATTTCCAGGTGCTCCCATGCCGTCGGGAAGGCGGGAGGCTTCCAGCTCGGATGCCTCGTGCACGCACAGCCCGCGCCAGCCCCTCTGGGATGGCTGTATTTTTTCCCCTTTCCCAGTGACCCGTAGCGTAGACGGGATCAGGGGTTAAACTGGGAGTATGGTGGAAAAGGAACGGGGGGAGCCCGAGGCTAGCGCAGCTTAACAAGTGATTATAAGGTCTGAAGGCAAAGGGAACCGCTGCCTGTCAGGAAGCTGCTGCCGAAGAAAACATCCCATTGTACCGGGGAGATGGAGTATGGGACAGAGGGGAGAGAAACAGATTGATAACCGAGGGGCGATGTGACCCCGCATGGGCTCCTACAACAAAAGCCCCTTCATCTAAGATGAATAGGAACAATAGCTAATGGGGACAGGCCAGCAGCAGCCCAGGATTTGAGGAGAGGGAGGAGTCAATGGCAGGTCCTGTTTTACCCAAATCCTCTATTGATCTCGGTAATCTCCTGGGCTTTCCCCCCCGCCCTGAAATCACACAGAAAGTTCAAGGACTTTTTGCCTTTGGGTTGTAGGGACATGCATTGTCCTCGAGAGGCAGTGGGACCAGTGGCCAGCGAGGGGTGGCGTGGGGTAGGCTGGTGGGAAGTGCCCCGGGGTGCTAGGGATGAGCCACTGCTGTGGCCTGGGCAGCCCTGGGATGTCCCCAGCCCCAGGCTGGCAGTGGTGGCAGGAGGACCATGGCTGATGGCCTCATCCCAGTGCTCTCTGGCTCCTGGAGGGGTTCTGGCTCCACCAAGCTTTGTGGGGCAGAGTATGTGTGGATGTACAGAGATGTGAGAAACTGGACGTGAGAACCGCGAGGTCCCAGCCGAATGCTTCTGTATTATTAAAAAAGGAACGGTGGTGTTTCTCTTATGGGATCTGCAGAGCCCTCATCAGGCACAGCGTGGGCTGAGGGTGAGCCGGGCGAGCACTGGGAACAGGAGCTGCATCCCCACCGAGCATCACCGCAGGGGCTGGAGCAGGCAAGGGGAGGTGCTGGAGATGTGTTGGAGAGCTGAGCAGCATCTCCAGTGCTGGGGGGTTTTGTTGAAAAGGTATCCTGAAATATTGAGCCACAGACACTAAAAAAGTAGGGATGGGATTTTTATTTATTTTTTTTTTTAATTTTTTTTTTTCAGGACAAGAGTATCCACGTGAAAAATCATATAGACCAGAAAAAAAAAATAATAAATAAAACCAGGAAAAAAAAAAAAAGTTTTGAGGGAGTATTTTCAGCCTGAACTCAACCCGACAAAATGACTCGGTCAGGCACAGAATATGCAATGCCTGCACCCAGAAAGCAAGCAGAGCTGTGGCTGACATCTTAGTCCCGCTTTGGCTGAGGCAGGAGGCAACGTATCTCTGTACCCGATGCCTGGCCGTGGCACCGTGTCCACCTTCTATCTGATACCTCCTGCCCAGCGGGGATGGAGAACAGGCCAACTTGATTAGAGAGCTGGCACAAGATGTGAGGACATCTGGGAGGCCTCGGATCAGGAGCATGAATTAATAAGAACCAGTAAGAGGAGGAGGCTGAATGGGATTCAGAGCCCTGATGGGAGCTGGGGGCTGCCCGGCTGCTGTGATCAAGGTCCTGATTTCTGCTCCTGCCCTTCCCAACGTGGCCATCATGCTCCGGGTGATGCCTCTGCCATAAAGGGGAGGAGAGCATGGCCTGGAGCGGGGCGCTTTGTCACGAGCAATATAATCTAGGGGGCAAAAGGGCTGACGTTTAAATGATCCCTGTTTGTCCTTCCCTGAGATATACGGGCTGATGATTTATCTGGAGGGTCTCCGCAGCTCTTTAACGGCTCAGCCTCCCATGAAAGCAGCTGCATCAGTGTTTCCCAAAGACTGGAGGGGGCGATGGACCCTCGGGGGCCAGTGGGACAGATCAAGCCTCTCCTCTGCTTACTGAAGCCACAGCTCCCAGTTGTAGGTTTGGTGGCCTACCAGTGCTTCAAGCTGCCGTGATGGTGGGACAGGCTGGGAGGCAGCGGAGGCGGGCAGGGTGAATTCGGCAGCCTTGGTGCTTCGCTGAGATGCTTGGCTGGGTACCTGCTCACCCCAGCTCCTTCTGCAGCCCACAGAGTGACCTGGGGCCTCCCCAACCCATCCAGCAGAGGAGCAGCCCCATGGACCTCAGCTAATGGCATTTACTGCTACCAGCAACCCCAGGGCACTGGTACCACATCCGTGGGACTCCTCAGCCATCTAAAACACACAAGGCACGTGGGGTGTGCTGCCAGTCATGGGCAACGTACCCTGTGGGCAAGCAACCACCCATCCTGCCCACATAAGGGAGGCTGTTTGCACCATGGTAATGGCTGCCTCTCCCAGTGCACCCCAAGAGCAGGCAAGGCCCCCTTTACACCAGGCAGGCTGGTGCTGTGGGGCCATGGTGGGAGTTGCTTGGCTGCAAAGGGCTGTGGGCCTGAAGAGCAAGTGAATGGAGAGGTCTGGGACCTCCACTGAGGGGTCTGGGACCTCCACTGGGAGGGCTGGGTTGTATGTTGAGGGGGCTGGGAGCAACACTGATGGGGCTGGGTTGTGCACTGAGGGGGCTAGGAGGTACATTAAAGGGTCTGGGTGGTACATTGAGGGGTCTGGGTGGTACATGGAGAGGCCTAGGTGCTATACTGAAGGCTCTGGGTGCTGAGCCCAGCTCTCGTCTTGGCTTTTATCAGGTGGGGAAAGGCACTGCATCATTCCGGGCTGGCTCGAATGACTCCCACCCCTCCCCAGGCAGCAGGGGGCTGCGGGAAGCAATGGATTTCCACCTGGAGAGCTGGGGCAGGCGGCAGAGATGGGGATGCGCCGTGCTCAGGACAAATCCGCACACAGAGGAGTTGCACATCTGAAGCGAGCTGTTACACCCAAACGCACTCCTGCATCAGGGAAAAATCACTCTCGGAGTAACCCAGCATCCGGCACATCCCGAGAATCACAGAATCACGTGGGGTTGGAAGGGACCTCTGGAGATCATCCAGTCCAATCCCCTGCCAGAGCAGGGTCACCCAGAGCAGGTCGCACAGGAACGTGTCCAGGTGGGGTTTGAATGTCTCCAGAGAAGGAGACTCCACCACCTCTCTGGGCAGCCCATTCCAGGGCTCTGCCACCCTCAAAGTAAACAAGTTCCTCCTCATGTTTAGATGGAACTTCTTATATTCAAGTTTGTGCCCTTTTCCTCTTGTCCTGTCCCTGGGCACCACTGAAAAAAGACCGGCCCCATCCTCCTGACACCCACCCTTTAAGTATTTATAGACGTTGATCAGATGCCCCCTCAGCTTTATCTTCTCCAGACTAAAAAGACCCAAGTCCCTCAGCCTTTCCTTGTAAGGGAGATGCTCCAGGCCCCTCATCATCTTTGTAGCCCTCTGCTGTACCCTCTCCAGCAGTTCCCTATCCTTCTTGAACTGGTGAGCGCAGAACAGGTCCCAGTGCTCCAGATGGGGCCTCCCCAGGGCAGAGCAGAGGGGGAGGATGACCTCTCTAGACCTGCTGGTCACACTCTTCTATAACAGCACCATGTCTACACCTCCACGCCTGTGGCCATGGGGCAGGGCGGGCTATCGGGACACCAGGCAGCGGGTTCGTTAGCTGGGCTGGCAAAGTGATGAACACCTCCCTGGCGTCCCCAACGCTCCCCAGCCTCCGCAGGCAAATATTTACACGAGCTCTCCAAGGGAAACCCATAAACCGCTCCCTGGTATAGCTTTCTGAGGATCACTCCAGACAGCTATATTAGCTGGAACACGAAGTAGTTACACTCCTGCTGCTCTTCCAGTGCTTTTGAAAGAGATACTTGTCTCTTTTATTACCTTTGTTTGTGTCTGGTTTTATTTGTGCGCTGTGGGCTTCATTGTGCCGGGTTTGATACAGTTGTGACTGGCTACGGCTTGGAACAACAATAAATACCTTCCAGGCTTTTTGAATATTATTCTCCCCTTTTAAAAGAAATGCCAAGGCAGACAACAAAAACAATACAGGGAAAATTAAACCCTAAATCTGCATTTATGGTTCTATATTAAGCACACAAGGAAGGCTGGTCTCAAACTGTTGATTTCTTTTTTTTCCTGTTAAAAATGGGCTTTTGGGGAAGGCGGTGTATTTCGTGGAGGAGGGTTGACTTTGATGAAGATTTACTCAATAAGGTTTTTCTGGGCCAGGATGGACACACCAGACAAAGAACATGACGCCAAGGACCAGACTGGAGATGGGAGCTGCCCGTCCTGGTTCACTTCGTCCCCCATGAGAGAGTGTACAAAGCCTTGGCTCTCCCCAAAAGCTTAACCAGGGGGCTCTGAAGTTGAGGGCAGCCTTTAAGTTGACTTTATTGGACATCAAGCAATGCTTAGAGAGTGTTGGGGGCTGAACCAGGCTCCTGAAGGGCTGGGACAGGGCAGGTGTGTTGGGCAGAAGAGCCAGAGACCCAAGGGCTGGGTGTAAAGCCCACCAGCTTCTCCCTTCACAACAGGTTTTAAGGAATGACTTGTCCTTTGTGCAGAGATGGTATGTACCTCTACTCTGCGCTCGTGAGACCCCACCTGGAGCACTGTGTCCAGCTGTGGAGTCCTCAGCACAGGAAGGACATGGAGCTGTTGGAACTGGTCCAGCGGAGGGCCATGAAGATGATCAGAGGGCTGGAGCACCTCTCCTGTGAAGACAGGCTGAGAGAGCTGGGGTTGTTCATCCTGGAGAAGAGAAGGCTCCAGGGAGACCTCATAGGAGCCTTCCAATATCTGAAGGGAGCTACAGGAGAGCTGGAGAGGGACTCTTTGTCAGGAAGTGTAGTGACAGGACAAGGGGTAATGGTTTTAAATTGGAAGAGGGGAGATTTAGATTAGATATTAGGAAGAAATTCTTTGCTGTGAGGGTGGTGAAGCACTGGGACAGGTTGCCCAGAGAAGCTGTGGCTGCCCCATCCCTGGAGGGGTTCAAAGCCAGGCTGGATGGGGCTTTGAGCAATCTGGTCTGGTGGGAGCTGTCCCTGCCCATGGCAGGGGGGTTGGAACTCGATGATCTCTAAGGTCCAACTCGTAACCGTTCTGTGATTCTGTGTGGGGATTGAAGGGGGAGGTGCCCATTTGAGTCTCATGGCTTGCTCTCTCCATGCGATCCCTTTGAAATACCTCCCCATCCTCAGAAGGGCTGAAACCACAGCTGGAAACAACTGGTCCAGCGACAGGACCTGAGCCTGGAGCCCCACGGTGCTCCCAGGGTGTTTGTAACGCCCAGAAAACACCGAGTCCTACGGTGTAACCGGCGGCACCAGGCAGAGAGGGGCGATGATGTACCCCCAGCAAACCAGCCTGAGAGCTGGCAGATCCCCGGGGGGGCTGCTGAGGGAAGGGCTCCGGCTTTGCCCCCCTCCCCGGGAGACCCTGCGCTGCTGCTCCCGCTCCGTCCCGGCTGAGCGGAGCTGGTGACAGCTCCTCTTATTGGCTTTGCTGGGCTGAGGAGAGCGCTTTAAAAGGAAGCAAAGCAGTAACACAGCATTAGTTCCTGCTGGAAGGGGGAACGAGGGACGCGCATTCCTGCCTTGTATGGGAAATTTGGCCTGCTTGCATCACCCCGGGAGTTTGGGCTGAATACCGTATTCTTAGCATCCCATCCTCAGACAGCCCGCGCTCCTGCTAGGCGATGCTAAAATCCCCTGCCAGCTCTGGGACGGCTGGGCTTCAGCGGCGGGTGAAGTCACGCCTGGATAACTCGCTGTGGCTACGAGATAGGGCTGGGCGATGGCCCAGCGGCGGCGACGGCCGCGCTCAACCCGCCAGAAAAATCCCATGGAGGGGGGGAACCTTCCCTGGAGTGTCCTCACCCACCTGCCGGTGTGTGCTGGGGTGGTTGTGGGGCTTCACACCCACACACCAGCCTGTGGGTAAGCCCGTCGCCCCACTGGGATGAGGTGTGGATACCGCGGAGCGGGGTGCGACTCACGGCCCCGAGAGCCAGCCCCCCTGGGGACCCCCGGTCTGGCAAGCGCGTCCCAGGCGCTGGAGGGGCTTGGAGGCAATCCCAGGACCGAGCTTTTGACAACTTGGGAGCTCAACATCCGCCGTGTCATTTTAGGCCTAATTTGCATGTAGAGCAGAGCGCCGAGTGTGTAATTACTGAGCTGCGCAGGCAGTCGTCAGCTCGGCTGTTTCAAAACATGATCTTTAGTGCCGCACGAAAAACATAAGCAGACACCTTTCCCTCGGCGCAGCTGCGTGTGAGGTTTGGCTAAGAGAAGCGGTGGGGTTGGGTGGGGGTTAGACAGGTCCACCCGACCAGCCTCAGTTGGACAAGCCCAGGGAGACGTGGTCACCTTGTGGCCAAGAGGGCCAATGGGATCCTGGGCTGCGTAGGGGAGAGCGTGGCCAGTAGGTTGAGGGAGGTCATTCTCCCCCTCTGCTCTGCACTGGGGAGGCCACAACTGGAGTCCTGCATCCAGTTCTGGGCTCCCCAGTTGAAGAGAGACAGGGAACTACTGGAGAGAGTCCAGCGCAGGGCAACAAAGATGATTGAGGGATTGGAGCATCTCCCTGGTGGGGAAAGGCTGAGAGAGCTGGGGCTCTTTAGCCTGGAGAAGAGAAGGCTGAGGGAAGACCTTATCTACGTTTACAAGTATCTAAAGGGTGGGTTGAAGGATGATGGAGCCAGACTCTTTTCAGTGGTTCCCAGTGACAGGACGAGGGGCAACGGGCACAAGGTGGAACATGGGAAGTTCCACTCAAATCTGAGGAAGAACTTCTTTGGGGTGAGGGTGGCAGAGCCCTGGAAGAGGCTGCCCAGGGAGGGTGTGGAGTCCCCTTCTCTGGAGATCTTCAAGCCCCGTCTGGGTGCCATCCTGAGTGATGTGCTCTGGGCAACCCTGCTTTGGCCGGTGAGTTGGACTGGATGATCCCTAGAGGTCCCTTCCAACTCTTATATTTCTGTGACAATCCTTGACTTTCTCTACACAGGGAAGAGGACCGAGATGAGGCCAGGTTAGTCTGAACATGTTGATAACCAGCAACAGCTCTTCTTGGCCTCCACATCTGCCACACACCATCCAGATCTGCCATTTCTCAGCCCTCCAGACTCCACCTTCCCACTCTCTCTACTCCCTTACTGGCTTCCATGCTCACCCATGAGCCTTTCCCTCCCTCCTGGAAGTCTTCAGAGGCATCTGCAGCAATATGCTGGGAAGGTTCAGTCACTACCAAAGATGGGGAAAGCTCAGTCTTGAGTTCCTCCTTCATTTTGTGAGCTTGTGTCCCAGCTCAGAGGGATCCAGACAGATAAGGAAGGGAAAAGGCAAACTCAGGACCCAGTGTGTGTGTGTGCAAAGGGATGCTCTTCCCTGTGTATGAGCATTTGAGGTGTGTGCCCACACGGGAAAGCAGACGGAGGTATGGGATGCATATGGTTGTGGGGGACATTTGCATGTTTGCAATGTGCAAGCTCTACATATCTGCATGTCATGCATATTTTTCACTGAGGGTTGTGTGTTTTCACAGGTTTCTCTGCATGGACATCCACAGTAAAAGGGCCTCACACAGTTTTGAAGACACATCTATCTCTGGATGGGCGTCCCATGCCAACAGACAACAGTAACTCTGTAGTTCCAGAGGAATGATGAGAAATGGCAGTAGACCGAGCACATCATCGTGCATCTGCGTCACTCCCAAATTTCTTCTCCCACTGGCCCCATTTCCCCATCCTGTGAGCTGAACAAGGTTGTGGGGAGGGAGGTGATGGACACCCCGTGCTCCTTCCAGCCTGGGCTCAGTGGGAGCGCGGGCTGTGTTTTCGGCGTGCCTGTTTCTTTGCGGCAGTGGACTTCTATTTTTTTTCTTTCCGTCTGCTAATATCAACAAAACCTGCCAGGGCACCTCATCACCGGAGCTCCCCGAGAGCAAACGCGACATACTTGGAGCATGCAGTCAGCTTTTCCAGCCAGTCCACACGGCCGGCGTAAACTGTCTAAGTACTATCAGAAACCACTTTATAAACTCAGGACGGGGAGGAGATGATTGATGGGCTCCACACTGGACATGACACAGCTTCTACACTTCCCTGTATTTATAATATTTGTGTATTGCCCCTACCTCAAAGCTTGACAGGGCTAGTCCCATTCACTTAGAGATATGAATTTGGCACAGCCTGACATAAACTCCATCGCTTCGGGCCACCAAGGGAGAACCATTGTTATAAACTTTCTCCCCCCGCACCCTGCTTGGCCCCTTTTTTTCCCCCCTTCCAGTCGCATTATTTCTTTACAAGCCAACAAGAACAGAACCAAATGTTTCACATCTGTTCTCGCCGTCCAGCCATTTGCATGAGAATCACGGTCAGTGTTTCAATGAGCACAGCTCGCTGGCCGGCAATGGGGATGGAGCCGGCCACCACCAGCCCCTCATGCTTCTGCCAGATGTCCGGGCTCCACACAAAAGGGATGGACCCGCGGCGTTAACAAATCACCTTCTTTCGGGACCTAATCGCTCTAGAGATATGTCGGGTGATTTGTCTTCCTGGATGGTGTCGTGGAGCTGATCCTCACCCTTGGGTCAGCCCTTTTGAACCTCCCGTTTAAGGGGTTTGGTGGTGGCAGTCTGCTGTTCCGACACCGACTTCACCAAGGGAAGGTGGTGTATAGGCTAGCATTAAGGCGGGGGTGGCTTTTGTTTAATCAATGAGCAATGGTAATTTTAATGATAGATCATCTCCAGTGATACGGCAGCATTGGGAAAGGTCCTTGAAAAACATGCCCGTGTTTCTCAGGGAGTTCCCATTTGAAAAAAATAACAAAATCTCCAGTAATTGGCTCTATTTCTGCTTGCCAAAAGCATCTTCCTCCCTGCCTGCTCTTCCTCTGCATCCCCTGCCCCTTCTCCAGTCCCGTTTGGCTCTTATTAACCCTTCAATCCATTAGGTTCTCCTAGGAAAATTAATGTGTAAAGACAAGTTTTTTGCCATCCTGGTTCGTGGGACCCCTTGGGTTGAGGGCTGTGGTTCTGACTTCCAGGCAGCTCCATACAGCCCCGGCAAGGGCAGCTCAGCCTTGGCATGGGGGATGTTGGGTGGCTGGGTGCTTTCAGCTCTGTTGGGACACTTACACATCCTAAAGGATCCAGGGTTGGAACCATGGTCCAAAATGAAGATTATCCCAGGTGGTATTTATTGCCTAAAGCCCACTGGGTCTTGGGTCTATGCACTTTGGGATGGTAAGCTGATATCTGTGTGCTGGCATCCCAGTCCTGCCCATGTGGTTCACAGTCGTTCCTGTGAGCTGGGAATCACCCCATGGGGATATCTGGAAAAGGCAGAGTGGCCCCACAAGAGCTGGCATCTGCTGGGGTCATGATCCCCAGCTGGAACATCCTCCTTTGGGCCTATCCAAGCATTTAACTGTGTTTTGGAGGATTCCCAACCACAAAGATGATACAGATTGTGTATTGATCCAGCGCCTTTCAGTCAAGAGCTACAAACCACCCACAGCCGTGGCAAGGCCCCTGTGGGGGAAAGGGATGCTCAGTGAGATGGGATGCTTATTGAGAGAGGGCTGGGCTGGGGTGCAGCCACAGTAGGGAGGTAGTGAAGCCCCATGAGCTACACTGTGCCCCAAGCCCCCGGCTCAGCCTCAGCCCTGGCAGGGTGGGCTGGATGCGGTTGGCCCATCTGAGAAACTTGCACCGACTCCGTGTCCACCTCGACCTCCAATCCATGGTACCGGCTTTGAGAAAGGGCGTTTCAGCAGCTCAAAGGGCTGCATTTGTCCATTCTCCACCCCAAAGGTATGACAAACAATGGCTGGAGGTCCAGCACTGTGCTGCTCCCCCACGTTCAGCCAGCACCACCATGTCCATACCCTCCCCTTGCCTGTGGCAAAGCCCCCACAGATGTGGATGTGCTGCCCTGGGGCAATGGTGGTGCACTGGGAAACCAGCAGTCCCAGTATCTGCCAGACTGGGGGCAGGCAGCAGAGATGGCTGCCCTCAGCATCCCCGGGAGCACCTCCACCAGAGTGACCAGTGATGATCTGGGCAGAGATGGAGCACAGACCTGGCTTCTCTGCCACCATGCAGAACTGCGTGTCCCAGCGCTGCCATGGCTCTACCGACCCACCAGAACCAGAGCTTGCGCTGCAGGACATGCAGGGGGATACAGATTTCTCTACTTGGACATCATGTCCATAGGGTACAGGTGGATTGTTGGGTCAGAGCAGATCCCTGGGGGGAAACACACTTTAATATCACTGTGTGTGAAGGACAGCATTGGGAAAGGCAATAATCCACCCGTGTGTTTGGCCGTAAGACGTGGGGCAGCCAAGATGGCAACTGGTATTGACACTGCAAGCTTTATAGCATGGAAGGAGAAAATTTCAGAAAAGACCACAGGTTGCTGTCTGCGAGGGTGCAGGTCATAGCAGGGGCTCATGGAGTGCAGAAGGTGCTGACTGCCTCCATGATGCTGTGGTCCTCCCCACAGGGATTCAGATGAGCAGGTCCATGGCACTCAGACACCAACCGCAGAGGGGGTGGCATCTCTCCCAAGGTTTCTCCATCCATCACAGGGAGCAAGGTGTCACTGCCATCAGCACTCCCACACTTAAACCCACTCTGTTCCACAGGCTGGGTGTCACCGGGCTTTCTGTCCCAACCCAAATACGAAGGGGGATGAAAAGAGTACGTGGTGACAGCAGAGGTGGTTTGGTGGGGGATTGTTGGCGTGTGGCACCTGTGGCCACCAGCAGGACCTTCCTGGCGTGTCCCTCAGCTGTGCCCTTCACTCCCTGGCTGGGCCACCACTGTGATGTATGCTGACCTTTAGGGACAGAGTATTTTCTCAGGCTGCTGCCTGACGGGCCACACGTCTGGAATGCACACGGGGAATCCCTTTGAAGCTGACATTTCTCAGCGAGACACGTTTTCTGCCTTTCGTCGGCGATGTGCTCAGAGAGGCTCATCTGCACGGCCAGTGCCTTGGACCGTCCTCAACTCCCACAAAATATTGCCAGCTCCAAAGTTTCGTGCGCACACTCGGCTGGGCAGAAATGACAGCACCAAGCCCAGGGCATGGGACAGTGTCTGCATCTTTGTGCTTGCAGCGATGCCACAGGAACCTTCTCAGTGCAGCTGCCCTGGGGTGATGCTTGAAAGGACACGGGCAGGTGTAAGGCAGCACAAAAAAAAGCCCCTGAGACATCTAGAAGACCACTATGAAGACAGAAATGTGGGCACTTCCACTAGCTTCTTAGAGATCAGGGCAAGCGCTTTTGCTCTTTGGGCTCTGTGGTCCCACCTGGCAATTCAGAGCCTGTTTTCTCACATTTGGAGAGAGGAGGCTGTGAGCGATGAGTCTGCAGCTGCCCCAGGTCTTTACCTCCCTCTGCACAACTGCTGGGAACACCCCGTGCATTGCAGCTCCTTTGCCAAGAAAACAGCTCCATCCCCCCACCTGCCCCAGTCCTTCCTCTTTCAGATGGTGTGCATTTCGGAAGTCTTCCTTGTCTTAAAAGTAGTGGAAACAGCCACAAGAGTCATCTACTCCCTATTCATGGAGTGACGGTGATGTCTTAGATGGCCTCCTGGTACCTAAACTCCCCTTGGATCTCTCTCACAGCATCCAGTGAGAGTAGATATGGCAGACTGGGAGGTTGCTGAATATCATGATAAGGTCTATATTTACATTATAAAAATAAATAAGGTAGGATCGTTGTAAGTGATGCTGTCTGGAAGCAGGAAAGGGGACGTGCAGTATGTACTTGTGAGCACAAGAGGGAGAGCAAGGAAGGAAGAGAGGGGAAGGACAAGAATGAAGGAAAGGGACTTGATACCTGTTTGTAGACGAGGTCAAGATTAATAACGATTTGGATAGTCTTGGCTCCGGGCCCAATTTTACAGGTTTTGGAAAGGCATAGAAAGAAAAGACAATTCCTGCCCGGGAGAAGGAGCGGTCGATGGCTCTGCTCTGGCGGTGATTTACACAGTCTTCACTTTACACACGCCAGGAGCCCAATTTCCACCCGCATAAACCGAACCACATGAGTGAGCATTTGCAGGCCCTGGGCTCGGCAGGTTAAGTCAAGGCTCTGGTTTAATCCTACTTACGGCAGACTAGGCAAGTCTTACCCAAGGAAAAAAAAAAAGGAAACCCTGTTCTCGTGAACTGACTGTTTTTATGTCACTTCTTTATATTTTATCTGCTTTACTCTGCCGTTCCCTCTCACTGCTGTACTCCAGCCGGCATGGAAATGATTGCTCTAACGGTTTAAAGATCGAAAAAAACCAAGTGATACAAAGGAGAAGAAAAATTGAACGCTGGGGTTGGTGTTTTGCAAGACCCGCTCAGCGTTTGCTCCCTGCAGACAAGACGCTTTAGAGTAAGTGAGCAGAAAGTCTGGGCAAAAGTCCTCTAGGAAAGAGGGAGCGATGGTGCAGACCCCCCGGGTGCCCGGCAGGGACGGGGGCTGCGTGGGGCAGAGCTGGGCAGGGTGGCCCCGGTGGAAACGCCGTCCCAGGGCAGCGCTCAGCAGGCAGCCGAGCGCCCCGGCCAGCCGGAGGAGAGGTTTGGCGAGCTATTTAGCGACTCTGAATTGGGACTTGAAGCAGAATTAATTGAGCTCAAATTGCATCCTCCCAGCAATCCGCTAATCTGCTCCAGCAGGAGGATAATGACATCTCAAGAAACCGGCTTCAAAAATTGAAACTTGCCGGGTTTTAATAAACGGGCTGCTTAAAAACAGGATTAATACTTGCATATAAAATATCGCCATACCAAGACTTACGTTCATATGGGAGTCTTTTGCCTCCAAATGGAAGGGGGATCTCAGGAGAATTTGTGAACTACACGCACTGACACACACACACACAATTACGTGCCCAAAAGCACACAGAACCAAGCTGCTGTCATGTCCCCAAATTACTTTTCTTAAACCGTGTTTATTAGTCCTAGGCAGTTCTTAGCATGCAGGAACTTTAATAAAAGCTCCTTTCCAGCAAAGACCTCAAAATGCTCTGCAAACAGCAACAAATCAAGTGTCACATCATCCCTGGTGACACGGGGACAGCGCTGCAGCCTTTGGGAAATAAGCGTTGTGTGGCAAATACACGGCAGAACCAGGAACAGAAATCAGAAGTCTTTTCAAGTCCTGCGCCCTCTCCCAGTTAATTTTATTTCTCCCATTTTTCTGAGACCTCTGTCACTGGGAGACAGTTGAAAAAGGGATTTTTGTTCTCATTGCAGCAGCAGCCCTTTGGGAAAGCGCCCTGTTCACAGCTGCCCACACGCAGCACGGTGGGGTTTCAGCATCGCTGTTCAATCCAACAGCAAGCAGGTTGGATTTCTGGAAAATATTCCTCTCCCCTCCTCACTCCACGGCTCCCAGTTGGGTGCAGTTGGTTGAAAACACCGAATGCCTTAATGCCAAGTGACTCCCTTTGCACCTCAGAGCAGCGCTTTTCTCTGCAGGCTTCACCCCGTTCCCTAACGTCTCCCCCTTTGCTTAGTTTTTTTTCCGTGTTAATCTGATACAGCAGGGAAGAAGCTCTCCACAAAGTCTTATCCATCACCCTCCGTTTACATTTTACTAGCATGGGGACCCACAGCAAAGCAAATAAACTGTGGCGGGTTGTTCCCTCTGTTGCTGTCAATAATATTGTCGTTGCCACCGACCCAATTAGAAGCATTTGTCGGTGCTCAGTAATAAGCTCGGAGCCGGCGCTGAGGTCTCTGTCTTTCACCGGGTGGCTCACAGGCCGCTATGAAATATTTATGAACGATCTTGGATGACATCTGTTTGCTATTTTGCTGGTGATGTTCCCAGCGAGCGGCCGGCCCGGGGAGCACACGCCAGTGCTGGCAGCAAGGGCATCGGGTGAGACCTGGCTGGTGGGGCAACAGGAAAATAAACTACACCAGGGCTCAGGAGGTCCCACTTGCCACGTTGGAGCATGGCCCCCCGCTGGTCCAGCCACGTGCGGCTGGAGAAGCATCATCTGGGATGATGTCTCACCAGGATGAGGCTCACCAGACAAGTGCGGGGGATGCTGGAGCTCCAGCCCAGCTCAGGACTGGTTTCTTCCGAAGCAATGTGCTTTTGACTAGCTCTGCTTCTGGTTGTGTGTGAGATGTGTCCCTTCACTGGGAGAAGGAAAAACTTTATCTAAGAAACTAAGAAACATTGGACTAGATGATCTCTAGAAGGTCCATTCCAACTCCAACAATTCCACGATTCCGTGATTCCATGAAACAAATACTTGAAGGAGGAGCTACTTCAGGTTTGGCCAAGGTGGTGAAATCATGGTCAAGCATCACAGCATTTGGGACAGGAATGAGAGTTGTGCCACCGGCACAGATTTGTGCCCTGTGTTCCCATATCTGGTGACATGGGCAAGGGGAAAGGGTGGTTGGACCCCACGTCCACAGGAACCGGACTCACTGCTGGAGCTGCTACAACATGGGCTGAGCAAGGAGCAACTGCGGAGGAGATGTTGCACCTCCACTGAGCTCAGCCAAATCACCTTGCTGGCCACGGAGTAAAAGTCTCCATAGCTAATCACAAAATACCCTGAATCATCTGATGCCCCAAAAATGTCATCGTGACTGCCTGAGCACGATTACTTAGAGAGGATTCAGCTCACCTCGTTTTAAGCTCTTCACTGAGATCCTTAAACAGGTTTTTATTGCTCTGGCCTTCCTCTACAGCCTGCATTGAGCAATTTGCACCTAAATCTATGCCTGAGATGGGAATTATGCTCTAGAGATGTTGATTTCTCTCTGGGAAACTGTGCTCCCCACAACTTCCTTAGGGTACAACACCCCCCCCAGGCCCCATGATGGATCCATATTAGGATCCACAGCTCTCCATATAGTTTATCAATGTTGTTAGGTATCTGATGACTGTTCCTAGCTATTCTTTGGTGGCCTGTCCATCAGGAGATGACTGGCAGCTGCCCAGGGTGGGCCAGAGATGTGCTGTCAGGATGCCCCCTGTGGTCCTACCTCCCCAACAGCCTTCGACTTCACTGTCCCCCCTCTCCCACAAAGCCCACAAGTGACCACGTGCTTTAGCCAAGCCACCGGAGAAACCTACGGCCCTTGGCCACGTTGACACTGTGGCCTGAGAGCCACACTCATGGGACTAAAGGGCTGCCCAGCAGAGAGCCTGGCTGGGCACATGGTTGGGTAAAAGCCTGGCAAATCCCCCAAATTACACCCTTCCCACTGCAAGGAGAAAAGGGAGGCTGGGCCGAAGCTGTAATGTGCACAGGAATAGCAGGGTTGTTGTATTTATATCATATCATGATCCTGAGTACAGCTGTTTGCCCAGGGCTCTTGGTACCACCAACACTTTCTACTGAGACCCTGTCCACACCACCTGAGCCTCCAGCCCCCCCTCAAACCTTCCCTGAGGTCATGCTGGAGCTGTCAGAAGCAATACTCATTAGGAGGGGAGTTAATGACAGAGGTCTTCATCCTCAAACTGACATGCTGGTGACACTTTGAGGGAGGTGTGATCTTGTTATCAGATAACTGTCACCACCATGCCTTGGAGAGATGTTTTCCTGCAGGACAAGGCCTGGCCAACCCCACAATGCTGCAAGTGTACGTGGAAGGGGTAGTGCTGGGGTGTCTGTGTGGGCACCAGGGACATGCCAAGGGCCACGGAGAGAGTTGGTGTCAGGATTTGACAAAGCTGGGGACCTCAGGTAGGAGCAGCCCTGTAGAGCATGTGGGATATGGAGAGACATGGGGCAATTTCCTCCGGCGATGTATAGCCAAGGGTCTTCTTTCTGTTTATCTGAACCATCATTTGCAATCTCAAGTGTGGAAGGAGCAAACAGGCAATGCTGGAACTAGGATCAAATGACATGACCTATGAAGAGGTACCCATCTGGTTCTCCTTGGGCTGAATCTCCCCTTGGAGCCAGGAAACTTCTTGGTTAAAGACCTTCCTGAAGAACCTCTCCATGGCCACTTTTCGTCCCAGGACTGTGCTGTTAAAGGTGCTCTTCCTCTCACTCCTGAACTCTATTTATCCACATTTGATTATTACGCTTTCACTCACTGAGGGACTTGTGTTGGTCCTGTCTATCTGTGTGTGGAGGCTTTACCTGGAAAATCTTTGGCGATACCTCTGGGGGCTCTCGTGTTTTGAGTAACCACCACACAAGCCTTTTGAGTATCAATCAAAAAGTCAGGAAAAGAAAAAAAAAAAAAAGGGGGAGAACCTCTCCAGCAAAACTGCTCTGGGTGTTTTCCAGGCTTGGCAGGAGGGACCCACCGCCTCCTCCTACCCCCCAGCCATTCTACGGAGCTGTTTTAATTAAAACCTGCACAGACACCTTTTCATGTCTGCTCCCCAGCCAGGCACTTCCTCGTGGTGACTTTGCTCGCGGTGGAGGGTGCTGCTGTTAACGCTTCGTTCTACCTGAAGTATATGAGGACGAAAGATAAGTAGAAATAATTTTCCACTGAAGGACATCAGCAAAATGTATGAAAACTGCCTGTCCCTGGACCATCTGGCTGCTGATAATACAATATTAATAACCACAGTCAATTAAGCTGGGCCTCCCTTGGGGAGCAGGGTTTCAGTTGGGCAATGTCACAAGAATTGATGTAATCCAAGTTCTGATGCCATCGATAGCAGCTGGCCCCGGAGCCAGGGTGCCTGGGGAGGTCTCCAGGAACATTCCCAGCTCTCCCAGCAGAGCCACTGCCACCAGCACAGGCTCTGCAAGGATCCCTGGAAGAAGAAGCTTTCAAGATGATCTGCAGGTGCTTTGGGAGCTCAAGCTGGGGCACCAAAAGCCTCTTGTCTTAAGAAAGCCTGAAGTGGGAAAAACTACTGAGGGGTGATGGTGGGCACTCTGTGGGATGCTGGAGGGGGACTTGGATAAATAGGCAGGTAGATGGGAAGGGTTTTCCACTCATTGGGATTACATGAGCTGAAAGGGACTCCTATTGTGGAGATCCCTCATTATGAGCACAGACATGCCCAGTGGTGGAGTCACATCTACTTCAGAGGAGATACAATTTTCCCTCCTGCCATCACTTGTAAAAATCCTTTCTTTCCTCTGAGCCAAAGATTTTTCTTGTTTGTTGAGTGGTTGAGGCTTATAACAACAGGGCTTAGCAGGCAGGGGAGAAGCAGCCCAACGACGAGCTCCCTTCATGGTAAGGACATTTGTCACCTTCCATCACCACCCAGCAGTGTCCCACACCCTGATGCAGCTGAGCTTCGGCACACAGCCTGTCCCTTTGCAGGGTACCTGCTCTCCATCCAGAGCTCCTCAGGACTCCAGGAGCCTCTCCTGCTGCAAGATGGGTTGGGGTTTTTTTGCGGCTCTGGAAGATTTTCACCAAAAAACCCATGGAAAATACCAAGGTGAGAGGCAGATTGTGCTAAGGATGGCTGAGCATGAAGATATGTTGCTCTCTAGGTCACCGTCACCCGTGATACACACAAATACCCAGGATTTATATGTGTGAGCAGGAAAATGCCCACATTCCCCAGCAAAACAACAACATTCCAACAGCAGATCCCTAGAGAAGAGGTTCTTGGGCTTGTGAAGACTCACAGCTTGAGGTATCACTCTGGGAAGCACCTCTGTTGGGGAAGACAGTGTTTTCCAGAACAACCCTCCAGGATTTTGCACAGAGAATTCAGGAGCAAGTTTGTAGCACCAAAAAAATCTTACCACCTCCAAGGCAAACTCCTCATAATTGGAGATACTTGCTACAAATTTGACATGAAAAGTGGAGTAATTTAGTATTTTGAGGGAGATATGGCTAGGATTTCTTTTTTTTTTTTCCTGTTGGGTTGTTGGTTGTTGGGTTTTTTTGACATTTCATGACAAATTTCAATTGGGAACCATTTGGCTGGAAAATTCACACTGTGAGAAAATTTGGGGCTTTCAAATAATACCTTTCCCAGCAGCAAAACGATTCATTGTGATTTCCAAAGAGTGTCACATGTTAGTTTTTCTCAAACTTTTGATATCTGAATTTCTACCAGGTTTGACCCAGTTCTAAACACACTGCAAAAAATGTGAAGTCTGGGGGTGATGGGGACATAAGACCCTCAGAGCTGGAAGGGGTGAGGAAAACCCCCTGAGTAATAGAGCAGCAAACGTGCTGGTGTTTTAATGCAATTCAACACACAACTCTTCTCATTGCTTTTACCCACGGAGTTTCTTTGGCACCGAGAAGTGGTGCCGTGGGGAGGCAGGAGCTGACACAAGCAGGATTTATGGGATGGGTGACAACTCTTCCCAAAGCACTTCCCACAGAGGGAAGCCAAGGGGGACCCTGTTTTGGGAAGAGCCAGGAGTTTCCCACCAGACAGCTCGTGTCCAGCCTCAACCCAGTGTCTGACCTCATGGAGGTCAGCCTTCTCTCTCTTGCCTAATTAGGCAGTAATTACACACTTCCAAAAAGAAGGGCCTTCATGTGTAGGTGTGCAGCATCCACTGCAAAGAAGTTCTGGGCATGGCTGGAGCCGTGTAATAAAAACCACATGAATAGTCAACAGGAGGAAACAAAAGAGCAAAACCAGTTCAGGTGAGCCTTCATGTACACCAGTCTCTCAGCAGTACCTTCCAAGGGAGCTGGAACACCTACTGAAGTCAGGCCAAAGAGCTGTTAAAAACAAAAAAAAAAAAAAAAAAATTGCTTACATCGAAAATATATTGTGTGGTTCATTTAACAACGGTTAAAGCAATTTAGAGCCATCAGCAGGATCAGAGCGAGGGATTTGCTCTGTTTGATCAGACAAATAAGCCGTGACGTTGGATGTCTCTGCCTGCAGAAGTTCAAACGTTGGGGCTTCTTCTGAGACCCCCTCTCTGCTCGGCCGAGAGCCTGGACACGTCCCATGCGGGGACAAGCTTTTCTTTCCCGACCACCCCAGGCAATCTGCTGCTGCTACGCTGGCACTCCAAAGCATAAGATTGGATTAGGCTTTCCTTCGCTTGCCTCACTCCAAATGTAGTGTTGCCAATTTGTATGATTTTATGCCAAGCCTTGTGATATTTGGGATTTTTCTTAGAGCGTCAGTTCCTGGAATAAAGTGATTACAGAAGAACAACATCGCTGCCTCACTTATAAAAGTACATTCCTGTCCCGCGTTGTTACCAGAAGAGTTGAGACAGGGAAGGAAGAACATACAACGGGGAGCTAAAGACTCCTCTTCTACCACCCAATTTTGGGGACTTGTGTTAAAGCTCCTGTATGTTTCCAGATAGTGATCTCTGATCTCGGAGTGTCTGGAACAGTCCTGGTCAAATTTACCTTGGAATTGCAGACAAATTTTCTACCTCTCATTCAAAAGGGAGCCTCATTTCTGGAGCAGTAACAGAAGACCATCAAAATGGTCCTGACTAGGCTGAGCTGGTCCAGCGTTCTGTCCCTTGGACAGTGACACTTCCCCAGGACACTCTTGCAGCCTCCGTGATCTCTGACTTGGAGACAACCTGAGCTTTCCCCTTAGACCATAGAATCATTGAATGATCAGAGCTGGAAGGGATCTTAAAGACCACCCAGTTCCAAGCCCCTGCCCTGGGCAGGGACACCTCCCACTAGACCAGGTTGCTCAAAGCCCCGTCCAGCCTGGCCTTGACCATCTCCTGCAAGGACTAATGGTGCAATGATAGACATAACCGTGCTCAGCACATCTGGGTGACAATCCCACATCTGCTGGAGGCTCTTTGCCATGGCTGTTCCAGGAAAGTAACGACTGCCCAGAGGTGACCTTGGTCTTCTGGAATGTGGGTGACCTCCGCGGAGTTTTGAAGATGCTGAACCACTGGGATAAACTTTATTTCTGACGAACTCATTTCAGCGCTTCCTTTCAGACATCTGCTCTTTTTCCACATCTCCCCGTAAAACCAAACATCCCCTATCCTTTCAAGACGAGCGTGTTTTTCCTTGATTCAGAATCACTTGAGTTTGTTTCAGGGGCCACCAAGTTAGTGACCTCAAGGATTTTAGCTGATCGCTGCAAGCTTGCTTCTCCTGGCCCTTCCACTGGTGTTCTAAGCCACGATGTCATGCAGCAAACAGACAATGACAACCGTGGAATCCCATTTAAAGACGAGCCTTGTTATTTTTATACCAATTACAAGGTTATGGATCAGGCTAAAAGGTGTTTAATATGTTGTAATATTTAGGTGCTCTTGTCTCCCCGGTTTATTAGGGCTGTTTGTAGCAACACGGAATATGTGCTCACCGTGGAAGTATGTGGCAGGCACATAAAAAGGGCACAGATGTGCCGAGAAGCTCCAGGGAAGCCGGGCTGGCCCGTGGTGTGGGGAGCAAGTGCTCCTGCCTACAGCGAGGGTGGCAGGAGAAGGGAAGAGAGAGGAGGAACAGAGATGAACTCGTACCTGCTGGGCTTGCTCCACTCCGCTGCATCTTACTTTTACATAGTGTTTTCTTTTGAGGTCTCGAAATCCCATTGCACAATATTGTAAAAATGTCATAAAATATTTTATTGCATCGTACAACTGAAACGCTGCCAAGAGCCTTAACCCCTGAGCTGCCTCTTTCCTGCAGATGCCCGGCGTGTCCCTGCTCAGGAACCGGCTCCCTTTATTTTGTGGTTGAACTTTGAGGATGATGGAGAGCGTTTAGGGGCTCGGAGGTGAGAGCTGCTGGGTCACTGCTCCAGGGCACTTAGTCCCTAAGACTAACTAAGTGAGCTAATTTTGGGCCTTCCCATGCCTCTGTCTGGAGATTTCAGCTTGATTAGATTTAGAGGTGAGATTGGTCCCGATGCTTTCACTCCTCCTTCTCCCCCAGTGCCAGTCCTGCAAATAGCAATGGAAATGTGACCACTGCTCTGCAGGTACCCTGGGTGCATCCCACTGTCTTGTTTCATGGTGAAGCCATCCATCGGCCATAAAAGGACTTTTGGAAACATCTGGAGTCAAATCACAAAGCTAAGGGATGTGAAGGACTAGCCCTTCCATACACTGGCCCTTAGGAGGCTGATGGTGCTGCTGGATGGGTGAAGTCATGGCTCAGCACTGGACTTCATTTTCCCAAGGCGTGCGTGGGGATAAACAGCTTTATTGACCTGCTGTGTAAAGCTCTTGGAAATCTGCTGGTGAGGAGACCATGGTATCTGTGTTTATGAGACTGACTGTGGATCTTTTAAGGTCAGTGGTGACATGGGAGTGATATCAGACCCTTCCCTTATACTGGTGCCCCACATCAAGGAGCAAACTAGACAAGGCCAACATGACATTATAAGGTTCCTGTTCCTCAGACCAGCCCCAGGAGGAAAACCTGACCCCTTGGAGAACAGTTGTGGAGTCCAGCTCTGCACAAGGTTGGGTTTTTCTTCAGCCATTTGCCCTGTGATACCCAACTATGTATCAAAAAAATGACCATCTGGCTACCCCATCCCTGCCTCGACAGGCACTGTCATTAACTTGGGAAATAGTTCACATCAGCTGGAAAATTCCAGTGAGCTGGGGAGGCCAGAGGCCTCTCCTCCCGCAGATGTTGGGTCTGTGCTTGCCAGCAACCAGATCTTGGCCTCAGCTTGTTATAAAGAAAGAGCAAAAATTAGCCAGCTGTTTTCAGTGGAGATTTTCATCCCTTTTTCTCCCCCTTAAATGAAAGAAATAATAACTCCATGAAAGGCTCAGGCAGAACTTATTCAGGCCCAGGGGAAATTCACCTTGCTCAGAGGTACAGATACCAATTAATTCTCACTTAAAACCTATTTTGAGTGGTACTTCATGGGTGTAAATCTTTCTGCTGGTGTTCATACAGAGGTGAATTTTCAACCTCGTTGTAGCCCTGAAGGGCAAAATCCAAACTATCTCTTCTTTCATAGTTCCTAAGAACACAGTACAAGAAATACCACATCTTTCTGCCTTCCTGGGCTGTAAGAGGGCTGCGGAATTGAATCGTGGGCTAGGAGTGTCCTTAGGAGAGGCATTTATTTGCTGTAATGAATCTCAGGGTAACTCTTGGTTTGCAGGCTGCATTACCAACCTCCCACCCTCTCCCAGCCCCTAAGCCAGCCTGGAGTCCCTCATGTCCCACAGACACACTGCTGAGAGCTTAATGAGGGACTTTTAATGCAAATTTCCCTTGAGTTTGTGCTAAATCTCCCATCCCAGAGGCCGGCGAGCTGGCTGAGATGTGCTGGGGAGGAATGAGGGGATCTGCTCCTTTGCTTTTCTATCTAAACAAAATGCTTTCCCATAAACACGGAGGAAACCCCACTTGGCCGAGCCCCTTGGAAGAAGTGTCTTTACTGGGAATGTTTATATGTTGCCTCTTAAACCTAAACTAAACCAAACTGAGGCTTTAAGCAGAAATTGCCCCGCTTGGGACCGGTGCTGGGGTTTGTGCCGAGCAGTGTCCGTGCAGCTGGGGTGAGCCCTGCACCCCGGGTGGTGTGTTGCTGTCCCAGCAGCCTCATTGCAGGAAACGGAGCCAGCCCTGCCTTGGGAATTGAGCTGGGGTCTCCATAAATGAGGTTCCTCACTTGCTCCTGCAGTAGCACAGACTGGCCTCGTGCTGGGGACAGCGATAGCAGTGGCTGGAGGAGGAAGCCACTCGCTCCTGCTCGTGTTGAGTATTCATGAGGTGTCATCGCACAGTGTCCTCCTGGTGAAATCAGGGTCGCCAAGATCTCACTGTCTTCTCCATGGAGAACCCAGGACCTTTTGGGAGCATCGGGGTGTGCCCAGCACGTTCCTGAGTCTTAGTAAAGAAAGCCAAGTGCCCGTATCCCTGCCTTCTGTCAGCCCTGGTTACACCATGGATGTGTCTCCTTTGGAGAACCAGACAATCTAACTGTGATCCCTTCATTTTAAATTACCTGGGGGTTCTTACCTGGGGGCACTCCAAGCTCCATGAACCTATGTTGTGCAGTCTGGGTTTGCCACGGCAGTGCCTCAGTTTCCCTGCTGCGGAGCAGAGATAACTGCATGGACTGGCTGCAGAGCACTGGGTGATTTTATCACACCCCACAGCAAAGCCATTTGGGACTATTTGGTGTTGGGACACTGCCGTGTGTCACACTTTGTGCTAATGACCCTTCAACTGCCCAATGGTTACCACAAGAGTGCTGCTGGCACTCTTCATCTGCTCCCAAAATCTAGCTCTTCTCCCCAGAGCTGCCAGGAAGGAGGAGAGGGAGACGACTGAGGTTCTTCAGTCTCACACCATGGGAACCCACCAGCCTTTTGCAGCTGGACAGACCAACCTGACCGACGGACAGGACTGTGTCCACTCAAGTGCCACCACACAGACGGCTGTATCGGCAAAGCCGCGGCTCCCAGATGGTCCCTTATATTGGGGGGAGTGGTTTGACTGTAGCAGTATGAAGCATTGCTGGACCAGAATAGCACATTAGGAGGGCTCTGCCAGTACTCCCACTCTGTTTCTGCTAAGCTGAACGCAGACATAATCCACTGAGCTGCGGGGCTGGGTTCCCATTAGCATTGAAGGGGATGGGCGCCCGGATTTTAATGCCCATCCGCTGCTAAGTCCCTTCACAAAAGGGCTGGGAGGTTTTTGCAACAGCAGTTTCCTATATCAGGGCTGATCGTTTTGTCTAGAACAGCATAGAAATCACTGTGGATTTCAATCAGCTCCTCATTACTGGTTTCTCCTCTTAGCTCAGGCAGAACAGGTTTCCTGAAATACTTTTGCCTACCTCCAGCATTTAAAAAAATTTAATTAACCCCCCATGTTACTAGCTCCATTCCTGCCCCTCTCAAAACTGCTGGGAAACGATGCTCGGATATTACAAGGGCAAGAAGTGCGTGCTGGATGTAGGAGCAGTTAGAGCAGCTCCCACACACGCTGCAAAGAAGTGGCTACACATCGCAATAAATGGTGTAATCACCCACCCAGCTTGACATCCCCGCAGCCGGCAGCGAGCCGAGACCCGCGGTGATGCTCAGACCCCTCCTGTACACAGGGGACAGACCCGGCTGCGGGCACGGCCTGCTGCTACACGTGCAAACATACACAGGGAATACGGCGGCGTGATAGAAAGATGCCCTAATTTCCAGCAGGAATAAACACAAACCCATATATAAGAGCTGGGAAATGAGCCCGTGAATCCACCACCCCCCCAGTGCCTGTGGTGGTGTTTAGAGTCTCGGGAGCGTGTTACAGGTGTGTCTGTGCTCACAAAGCAGCACACGCTCTCGCTGGGCTGGGACGCACTAATGAACTGCCTGGTGCAGGGTTAATCCCTTTGCAACCCCTGTGGGAAGGCAGCGGCACCTGCCTCTTTGGAGCAGAGGTTGCCTTTTCGAGGTGTAGAGGAGTTAGGAGGACATCTATTACAGGTGATACAGGTGCCCACTCCTCTCTCCGGAGAAGCTGTGGCTGCTCCACCCCTGGAGGGGTTCAAGGCCAGGCTGGATGGGGCTTTGGGCAGCCTGGTCTGGTGGGAGGTGTCCCTGCCCAGGGCAGGGGGTTGGAGCTGGATGGTCTTTAAGGTCCCTCCAACCCAAACCATTCTATGATTCTATTAATTAGCAGCATCTAAAAACCACCTCTGCCTGAGCAGTGGAACGTCAGTGCTGTGATGTGGAAATGAGGACCACAGGACAGCGAGGGAGATCTCCCACCACGAGGTCTGGTCCCTGTATCACGGGGCACGTGTCGTACAACCCCCGCAGCAGCAGTTACAACACAAACCCAGGCAGAAGCACCAGCTCTGTACTGTTTTGCATCTGGGCCGTGGTACGGCGTGTCCTGTCACGTCCCACACAAACACGCTCACCTTCTCCCGAGAGCACATCTGCCTGCAAAAGCAAACACCTCGGCAGTCCCCGAATCAGCCACAACCCCTTCTGCCTATGGAAGCACGCAGGGGGACGGCGGCTTCCAAAGGTGAGCAGGAAGGAAAGCAGAGCAGCTAGAGAAGTGTGTAGCCTCCTCCACATCAAACGCTGCTGGGGAGAGACGCTGTAATCGGCATCAAAGTTCCCGTCTCCTTTGTTTGCAAAGTTTATCTCTGACATCTGGGGATGAAAGCAGCGTCCGATACGGGATGCACAGCACAACCCACACGGGTGAAACCAGCTGGTGGCGGCTGACACAGGCAGACAGCAACGAGCAGCACAGAGATACAAATAGACTCCTGTTTTTTAGGAATCCATCGGAGATTCACGTAGGCACAAAAAGGATGGATCTTCAAGGCGGGGCTAAAGCAAAAAGCAACGCAGCTTTTTTGGTCTGTTGCTGCTACTGCTATGAAATCACATGGGTTACAAAAATGATGGAGCATCTCCCTTACGAGGAGAGGCTGAGGGACTTGGGTCTTTTTAGTCTGGAGAAGAGAAGGCTGAGGGGGGATCTGATCAACGCCTATAAATACTTAAAGGGTGGGTGTCAGGAGGATGAGGCTGGTCTTTTTTCAGTGGTGCCCAGAGACAGGACAAGAGGGAACGGGCACAAACTTGAATATAAGAAGTTCCACCTAAACATGAGGAGGAACTTGTTTACACTGAGGGTGGCAGAGCCCTGGAAGAGGCTGCCCAGGGAGGTGGTGGAGTCTCCTTCTCTGGAGACATTCAAAACTCACCTGGACACGTTCCTGAGCAACCTACTCTGGGTGGACCTGCTCTGGCAGGGGGTTGGACTGGATGATCTCCAGAGGTCCCTTCCAACCCCATGGGATTCTGTGATTCTGTGGGTTTACACCATTCAGTTTTTTATTTTCTCTCTGAAGGTGCTGCCACATGGAAGCAAAGCCGATCAGCAGGCTCTTCTGAGCCTGTGAATTAAAACCTGCTCCCTGATTAAAACACTGCTGCACTTTGCTCTCCCTCTGTCTCCGTCTCCGGTCGCGTTGATGCCGCGCCAAGGCAAAACATGCACTCGTCTCTCATAAAGAACTGCATCTCCTCTTCAGCCCAGCGCCGTGTTACTGGTGAGCGGCTCCCATCTTCCATCATGCAAAGGGAAATGATTGAAAGAGAATTACTGGAATTCCCTACATCTCCATCAGAGATCAGGCTTGGTCGGTTGGAAAATAAGAAATGAACGTCATTTGTTAGTGTCACTGTTACGTGATGAATTTTTTTATGCTTAACATGCCAGGCCTATTTTCTCTTCATTTCCACGTTTGTTTTTGAACCTGCTAATTTAATTAGATCTCTACTGCTGAGGAGCCATTAAAGGTGACCAACCGTGGAAGGTACCTGCTGTGGTGCACCAGATAATTAAAGTGAATGAGAGGCAGCTTGGGGAGAGAGGAGCAGGTCCCTGTGCTGCACCAGGGCAACACCTGGGTTTATGGGGTTGTGCCCCTGCAGAAGGAGTTAAGGATATTTTAAGACATTGCACAGAATATTCCAGTACTCTCCACGTCCTTGGGCAATGCTCTGAAAATGCAGCCTGGATGGTTTTGGCTTTAAACATGTCTCCTTGCAGCTTTTTTGTTTTATATGTAACATTCCCCTTCAAAGCCCCATGAGAGACTGAGAGCTGTGGGTCACATCCATCCCCTTGTACTGTGCCTCCAGCTCCGGTGAGGGCCATGTCCCTTGAGCCATGGCCGGGGGATGCTGCTGCTCTGGGTGGGATGCTCTGAGAGGGCTTTGGTCCCCACATTTCAGCACAGCATAGACCAGCCTGTCCAACGGCGCTTCCCGAGAGAGGGGATGCTTCTGCACTGTCTTCCCATCAAGAAGACCCACGGACAATTTTAATGCAAGGCTCACCTCATGCTGGGAGGAGCGAGATGGCTGGGGGCACCTTGTCTGGCAATGTCCCATGGGGAAAAGCAGGGATGCACACCCTGGGGGTGTGAGCCTTCCCAAGGTGAGTGTTATTCCAGGAGGACACTCACAACTGCCTATCTTTTGTTTTTTTTTCCTCCTTGGCAAAACTGCCTCTCTGGGCAATAAGACCTCATCCGAAGATGGTTAGTAGGGAATGAGATGGGGTTTGTGCTGCTCTGAGACAACATTAAGCAGAGAAAGACTGAAATTATCACATGCTGTCTGATAAAAATACCGTTCTCCAGAGCCCAACACGGAGCTGCCGGATGGCACTTTCTTTCCTCACAGCCTACGTTCGGGAGCTGCTTCATTACTTCTCAGAAGAAGCCGATAAGAGCCGAGCCGTGGCTCCTGCTGAGCAGAAAGGCAGACCACCTCCTGCGGGCCTTGCGTGGTGGGTCTGTGCTTGTTGCTGGAGCCGACACAATTTATCCAGCTCTAAAAGACTCCCGTCTTCGTATGAGCAGCCACGCTCCAATCTAAAAGCGGCGGAGCTGTAGCGCTGCTGTGCTCGTTTGCAGGTGAAGCTGGGATGTCCAAGGTTTCCCATCTCTACCAGCCTTGAGCCTCCTTGAGTGACCCGATGTGCTCAGGGCAGCGTGGCACCACCCCTGCCTGCTTGGGCAAGAAGCCCTTGGTGGTGTTGAAAGCTCAGGTGGTGCCATGGGTGGCCATGAGATACCAGCCTGAGAGGGTCCTCCAGCATGGACCATGGCCCGGGTGCTCCAGCAAGGTGGCAGCGCCTCTTTTCATGCCAAACAAAGCAGAAAACCCATGTGTAAGTTGTGGAAAACGAAAACAGGTCATTCCCCCTGCCCAGTGAGAAGGAAAGTGGCTGATGTCAGGGCAATGCCCCCCCCTCTTCACACCAGTGCTGGACTTGGCCACGTCTCCTCAGGAAGTGAAGAGGGATCCAAAATGCAAATGTAAATAGATGCTTTAAAAAGCACTGGAATATATACAAGCTCCAGCAGGAATGTGGGGAGCAGCTGCTGTTTTTCTCCTTGGCCCTCTGCTGAACGTACACATGCACATTTTGTTGGTTGTAAATGTTTAGAGAAAACAGTTACAATTAGACTGTTTGAAGACCACTTTACATCAGCTGGGCACTCGTATGAGAACCAAGGTGGTGATGAGCTGCGCACGTACAGCCCCAGCTATCAAAGTCTTTGCCCTGAAGGATGCTAAGCACAGCTCCTCCGCTCTTACACGCTGGTATTTCAGCACAGGTGACAAAGAGCAAGCACAAAGCAAGCTGTTGAAATGATTGCTCTTACCTCTAGCAAGAATATGCTTAAGCTACTTTTGAATTCAGTCATCATCCTACAGAGTTAGTCCAGCGTCAGGGGAAAAGTCTGCTGGCCTCGCTGGCACCAGCCTTAGCCCTTGAATTGACCCATGGCTGCTTTTTTCTTCCCAGCTTTTGCTTAGTAGTTGGAAGAAAGCAGAGGTGGGCTGAAAGCAAAATCTCTGGGTCCAAGCAGCCTTGGATGCTACCGCATCCAAGAATTGGATTGAAGAATTACCAGCCAGTTTAGGATAACGTAGCAACATAAGCCAGGGAGATAGGGAGGAGGGAAGTCAAGTCCATGGACTGATCTCCATAAAGGTGATAGAGAAAGGCAGGCACATCTACAGCTCTGCCTTAGACTCCTGTCTCCCCCCCCCCAATTGACTTGTGTCTCACGCTTAGACATCTAACACATCTGAAGCTAGATGAGATCATCCCACCCAACGCATTGAGAGGTAGTTGAAGATGTGAATTTGGGACAAAAGGAAAGGAAAGAAGTAAGAGGAGAGAGGGGAAAAATAGCCACCAGGATCTGTTGCTGAGCTTGCGTGAAAACCTCTACATCCCTCCCTGTGCCCCTGAGTATCTCTCTGTCCTCCCGTGCAGAGGAGCAGAAGGCACTCTAGCCTTTTCCGCCAAGGGTCTCCACAAAGTGCTTTGCTTGTGTCTCACCCAGCCCGCGCTGGAGCTCTCCTCCAGCTGGGACAAAGTCAGGCGAAGGCAGAAAACAAACACGTCCTAATTGCAAGTGGCATCTCCTGCTGCGGGTGGTCTCCGGCCACAGAAGCGTGACATTGTCTGGGAGCCCCGCCGCACGGTGGGCAGCAGCACGGAGGGACGGCCCGTCCCTGCCCGTGGTTTTCCTCCTGCTGCTGGGTAATAAGGGCTTTAATGCGGGAAAGGAGGCACTGGGCTGTGCAGCAATCAGCCAGGAGCTGGCTGCAGTAGTCATCATTAAAGGTGCACAACTGGCTCCCGGAGAACAAAAACCCCCGTCTCTCCCACCAGCCCTCCCAGTACAGTCCTGGTGCTGGGCCAGGGTGTTGCAATTGTTGTTTTGACGGACGCTGATTCAAAACAAGCCCTCAGACAGTAATGAGGCTTGTTCAAATTGCCTGGGACTCCGTTTGTTCTCCTCTCAATTAATGCTTTCAGAGGAAGAATGCAAATTATTTCCCAGATTGGGAGACGAGGAGGGGGTGGGGGTGGAGATAGCGTTGAGCGAGGGCGACTGGTTCATCGGAGGGAAGGATGAACCTCCAGCTCTTTGCATCCAACCCAGCTTTGCCTCTTGGACGGTAAAACAGTTTAATGTCAACAAGTGAGTTCATAATTAATAACCTTTAACTGCGTGTCATTAACGAGGAAGGTTATGGCAAATTCCAGCCCCACCACGCTACATTATCGCGGTGTTCGTCGGTCATTAACCGCGCGCTGAGTGCTGCTCCCTGGGCTGCAGCTCCCTCCCAGCCTCTCTACGGGCAAAGGGGGAGGCAGAAAGCTGCCTCCGTGGGGACAATTAGGTGACATCTCATGGCACCGTGATGCCCTGGATGTGTCAGCAGAGATGCTGACAAGTCCCCATACAGAATTGGGTCATGGGAGAAATTTTTCTGTGGTTAGACAGGGTCTGAAATATGCCAAAGTTGGGTTTTTCCCTTGCCTGCATTCAGTCCGGAGGAAACAGCATAAATCCATGTGTTCCCACCGAGGACTATGCAGATGGGTGCCCATGGGCCACCTCTTCCCACCCATGCCACCATTCACTTGGTGTCCCTTATGTACCACATCTGGGCCACAGCATATGGCCTTTGCTCACTCCTTCCCTTTTCCTGAGGGTGGAATTTCTACCTGTTGTTTGCCCACAAGTTCCATTTGTGCCAAGGCAGACCCCACCGTGTGCTGCCCAAAGTTATCTGTCATCTGAAAAGACACTTAGAATTGGGTTTTACCTGTTTTATGGGTAGCTTTTATAATGAAATATGTTCCCTGTCTCCCAGTTCCCCTTCCCCTCCCTCCTGGTGAAGCCAAGAAACCCCAAGACCTCCATGGGACACGGGGCAGGAGGCTGGATGCTCTGGAACAGATGGAAGCACTCCTGAACTTTTACAATTTTTCAGAAAAAGGGCATTTTGGGGCCAGGAGATCTGAGTAGAGAGTCCTAGGGCTGCAGTTTGAATTTGGATCATCAAATTTTTATTTGCCCTGGGCTGAGGGTTCAGGGCATGAGGTGGGCAAGTTTGCCTGGGTGGCACGGCTGGGATGGCAGGAGGGACATGGGGAGCCAAGCAGGGCTCAGTCCAGCAAATGGGGCCCAGAAAAGAAGATGGTATCTAAAGGGAAAAATAAGAAACCCTGTTTTGCTTTGGGGGCGAAAGATACGGGCGTGTAAACAAATCTCAATCTATCTGTTCAGTTCTTAAAACTGATTTTTTAAGTTTGTGCTCAATTCCTTACGTGCTTAGTTCTCTCCTTCAGAAGTGTTCTCTGCACTCTGTGCTTGATGGTCATTTTCTAATTGGGCAAATGCTTTTGGGTTTTTTTTCCCCCCAAAATGAAAGCTCAGTTCTCCTGGATAATTTAACTTCTTATAAAATATTCAGAATTAAGACTTAATGGAAAAAAACCTAAAATAAATATTTTATGGCTCTGAAAAGCTCCCAAACTCCAGCACAGAAAGCTGTTAGATACTGCTGTGTTTCTTTTTTTTTTTTTA
>VXAK01020852.1:616593-747049 GCA_013399435.1 Arenaria interpres
CTGCTTGGAAAAACTCATAACTAATTTATTTATGCCCCCAGTGGCCAGGGGCAGCAGACTGTGATGAGGGGAGGGCATGGGTGCTGGGCAGTTTTTAGAAGAAAAGCAGAAAGAACAAACTTTGCCCCCTTAAAAATATCAAATGCTGATCTGTCTTTATTGACACTTTTGCTACACAAGCCATGTTTTAAAACCCAGATCCTGTGAAAGCCCAGCTCCTGTCAATAAGATGCTCAAAGGGGCTCAGGCTCCTTGTAGGAGAAGGCTGAGCACTGGGTAGAGGCCACAAGAGCTGCTGCTTGCACGGGGCTGGGAGTTGCTGGAAAATCACTGAGTTACCTGTTGGTGACACCCACATGTCCCTGCTGGGGACAGGGAGCGAAGGGCACAGCCATTGCCTGAGGTTCCCCAGGGAAATGTCTACATCTGGGTGGTGAGAATCCATCCCCGTGCATTTGAACATCAAGACTTAGGGATGTTTTCCTGCCTGAACTCGTTAGTGCTGTTATTGGTTTTCCACTAGATTTTTAAAAGTGCAGAAAATGCAGCTTTTGTGAAAAATCCCCTTCCTGCACCACCTCTTGGCTAACGCCAGCCCTGCCTTCCCCTGGTCCTCGTTACAGGCTGGGCAAGGCAGTGGGTCCAAGAGGTGACAGCATCAGGGAGAGGTCAAGAAAAGTTTAAGAAGTGCCGTAATTAGGATTAGCCCATTTTTCTCTCTATCTAATCAATGAGGGTCTCTACACGGATGCATATGAACCTGTTCCCTGGGAGGGAGACTTTAACTGGGTGAAGAACATGGGTTTTGATGGATCATCCTGCACGAGGGCAGCCTCCTCGTTGGCCCCTAATAACATCCCCATGGTATGGCAGCGGACTGATAGATGGCAGGTAGGAAACCCCAGGAGAGGGAAAGTGAAGGATATTCCTATTATCTGCAGGCATGTTCAGTAGAAAGGATTCCCCTTTTTTTTTTTAATTATTATTTTGAACATCTATCCAGAGAGGGTGAACATCTATCCAGAGAGGGTTGGTAATAAAGGGGAAAACTCTTTGGCTCATTATCCTTCAATTATTGAAGTGAATGATTTGGGTAAAATGGAGGAAACTCAAAACATAGAGATTATATTCCAGTCCATTAGGCAACCTTAGATTTCCTAAAGCAGTATCTTTGAGGCTGGCAGGAATATTTTTTAATTTATTCTCTCATCTGCAGACAGGGAGAACTGTGTCATTATGGAAAGGACTTTTTGAAAGCTAGACATTTTATCCCCCTGTTTTGTTCTTTGTAGCAATAATCTCCCTGTGCCTCCCACCCCTGAGCTGCCAGTTTCTATTTTATTTGGGCTTTTAATTTTAAAATAGTGATCAGTCTGGCATTTGAAAGGACTCCCTCCTCTACTAGTCATCATAACTCACCTCCCCACCAATGTGAAACACTAAAAACTAAGCAGGATCCAAGGAAAGAAAAAGTTTTGTTGAGGTTAGAAAATGTTCTATAAGAAAAAAAATATTTTGAGGAAAATTAAAATGTTTTCACTAAAAATAAACTGGTCTTATGAGAACGCCCCAGATGAAGAATACAGATGCTCTACAACCAGAAGGAGGACTGTGACACTTGGCAGGTACCTCTTTCCATTGTCCCATTTTTGTCTTGCAACAATAGGCCAGGATAGCTCCAAGATTGCCATTTCCCTGCTGATTTGGGTGGGTGGGGGCTGGGCAGCTGTGGAGACACATCCCTTGCTGCTGGTGGCACCTCCCAGCCCTTGCTGGGACCTCGCTGCTGCCAGGGCCAGAGCCAGGACCAGCATCCCCACAGCTCCTCACTGCTGCCCGCCTGGGAAATGGCACTTGGGATAAACTTTATAATGGGGTTTTCTAAGGAGTTTTCCAGAGAAAGGGAAGAGTTTCAGCCACTCACTTCAGACCCCTTCAGGGCTGCAGAGACCCAAGTAATGCTGCTGGGTTTTAATTCCTACAGTGCAAAGGCACCAGCGAGTCACAGATCTCCTACAACATCTCTTTGCTGTCACAGAGTCACCTCCCGCTCCTCTCCTCTGGACCAGACACCTTGACCTCCCTTGGCTTCTCTCTGCAGCTGGTCCTTCCCGCACTCCCCATCTCTCCACTGACCTCCAGCCTCTAACTCATCTCTGTCTTTTTTGACAGTACCAGACTCTAAGTGGGACATGATGTTTTGGACAAGACCTCAAACGTGCTAAGGAAGCAAAGAAAAAATATCTTCATACATCCCCGAATGAGATTTGAATGAGAATTGGCATTATATTGCTATATTGGTCCATGTTTAGCTTGCGATCCTCTTTTACACCATGCTGTTCTTCGGTCAATTAACTTTGATATGGTACTTGCACATTTGTATTCTTCTTAAATGTACCATTTTACAGTTTTTACTGAATGTTACATTGCTGGATTCCTAATCAGGTACTTGGCTTGTTAAGATCGCTTTTGCTCTGATAAGGTGTTTTCAACCAAGTGTATACCCAGATTACATCTTTCAGACAGTGATTTCCTCCAGACAGCACTGTCCTAAGTTATGAGAGCATCAATCCAAACACTGTCAAAAGCCTCCTTACTCAGAAGCCATCACACGTCTCACTTGGCTCTTATTCCAAAGGAGGAAATGAAATTAATTTGACATGTCAGCATACATTTAGGCAAAACTGAGGGGTATTTTTAGCATGGGAGAGTTGTTGTTGGGTTGTTTTAGAGGTTTTTAGCACAGAGTACCACTTTTTAAGTAGATCTACTCCACTAGACTCCAAAAGTTGGGATAACTCAACAGACTGTTGATACACCAATGAATTTGTCTGATGAAGATAAGATCTAAATATGTCTCAAACAAAGAGAGAAGCTCTTGGTAAAGCTCAGCTGGCTTTGGAGTCTGTCAAACTCAAACACCAACAAGTTTTCAACAAACCTCTTCAGCTGCTCTCCCTCTATGGTTTACCTCAGTCCTTCCCATTTATCTCCAAAATCCAAACAGCTTAATACTTATCTCATGTGAAAGCTCACAGAGAGTTTACATTTTTTTTTCTGAGAGAGGCTTGAGTTCATCAATTGTGTTGCTGTTTTTCAGACACTCACTTTCCTAAGTGGCTTCAATAACAGAGTTGAGTTATGGACACAATGTTATTACATTTGTTGTTACCTCAAAGTGTATATTGTATATTGCCCTTATTTCCCTTTCTTTCCTCTTTATCTGAAATGTCACATCCTTCTTATTTCTGTTCATTACATCTTACATCATAACTCTCAACTTACACATGCATTTGTGAGATTTTGTTTTCCATGGGTAGTCTGAATTAAATTCAGTTTGAAGCAAGTTGGTTTATGTCTTTGGAAACCCATGAAATATTTCTGAAAGCCAGACTTGTCCCTTATTAGCTGTGTAACTGACGGATCAAACATAATGACACTAAAAATAAAAACCTGTTCTTAACGACTCTGATGAGTGGTGGAAGATTGAAAACTTAAAAGTGTTGTCTCTCAATAATTACTTTAATTTAATGCATTTTCCTTTTGCTGAAGACAACCAAGGTGCAAACGGCTCCTGGAGCTGACTCTACCATCGTGCCAGAGAAATTTCACTCTAAGAATAAAGGTTGTGTCTTTGCAAAGACACAATGCAGTGTCCACGGGACTTTGTTTCTATCAACAGTAAATCATGTGTTTCAATCCTAACAAGTACTTTTATGAAGTAAATTCTTAAAAAATATGATGGACCAGCTCCAAAAGCTGTGAAAGGACCCTTAGTTTCCCTTGTGCAAGCAAAGCGCCGTAAAAATATATACAGAGTTGAGACAAAGTTGACAATTTTTCCTAACAAGTAAAGAAAACACACTGCACTCAAATCCAGCAATAAGAAATACAGAAGTTTCATAAAGGTTTTGGATTGGATCCACAGCTGTTAAATTCAAATAAAATATTTTAAACCCACTTCTTCCCAAAAGAAGGCACAGACTTTTAAGATCTATTTTTACACAGTTAAATTAGGATGATAATAGTAGTGCAATGGTTTCCCATGAAGGAGAACTGACAGCAAGTTCCCCAAAATACCTGTTGAAATGCTGCAGCCTCCGAATTTGGTGGCAAAAGACTGATGGAAGCGTTTGACCTTCTTTTCGAAAGAAGTGGGGGAGGCTTCTCGCGAATCTTTCAAACAATGTCAGTCTGTCAATTTTCAGACTCTTTAATTTTTTCCAGCTGTAAATCAATCATCTTATTAACTCTTCTCTAATGTCTCCCACCGAGTTATCTGGGACTGGCAGCTTGACAAGCCATTTTTGCGGAGCTGTGAGAATAAAGTTTCTCTTGTGCATTGCCGTGATGTCATGAGCACTCACTCCTGGCTTTCACTGATCCTCTCTCACAAAAGCCTCCTTCTTTGCTCCTAGCAATTATTCAGCTATTAAAGCACATTACGTTAGGTTTCTTATTTTAAGAGTGATATCACTCCTTGCTTTAATGTCCAGCCGATGGAGCAATTTGCACTAACTTCCCCTGACACCGTGTTGGTGCTTGAGTCCCCAGGTTATGTTCCTGCCTGCATAAAGCTGCCATTGATGGGATCTACATGTGGAGAAGGCAAAGGGGCTGTGACTGATTTAAACATGTAAGTATGCAATACTATGTACTCACTCCTATGAAACAACATTACCAGAGCCACCATCGAGTCCTGCTGCACAAACCTTTAAACCTTTCCTCCGTGCCTCTTTGTCTTGGCTTCTCAAGAGGATGAAGCTCCTGAGCTCCAGCTGTGTGTGGGCACTTGCATGTCTATGAAGGTTTCCTCCTCACTCATGCCCATCACTCATGCTGGACCAGATCAAGAAGTTGTGGCTCCAGGTATGCAGCTCCTACCAGTCCTGCAAAACCAGGTGGCCAGGTTGGAGAGGAGAACACGCAAAGAGGAGCTCCATCCTCCTAGCAGAGAGCTGCCATGGGTGCTCCAGAGAAAGGTTCACTTGGAGTCTGCACCACCTTATGACACTTCCGTGATCTGTCCCTTGTCTCTCTCCAGCCCATCACCATCCAAAATGCATTCAGGGATCTTCATTGCAGAGGGAACCAGAAGAGAGTGAACCCTGGGCTTGTGGGGACACAGGCGCACACCTGGTGATGGACCTGGTGACGTCAGAGCCTCCTGGAGTCCATCCATCTCCACGGAGCCACAGTAGACCACAAGGCCTGAGTCCTGGCACTCCGGGGACGAGCCACTGACATACCCCCACCTTTGTTACCCTCACCCTTCCTCCTTCCCTCCAAACTTGATTTCCTCCTCCCATTTGACACATTAAGCACTGGTTTTCAACTTTCATCCGAAAATCTCTTCCTTTCTCCCCTGCAGCATGTGGGGAGGTGACTGCAGCTGCTGGAGCCCAGGCTGGGGACTGAGGAACTGCCTGTGTGGGGCTCTGCTCGGGCTGGGCAGGGTCATGTCTGCAACTCAAACATCTTCTGTTCTCCCAGTTCAAAAATGGAATGACTGCAGCCTCTGACATCCACTGAGGAAATCCTGATTTCAGCCAACTCTTGGTTGCTATTTCTGTCCCCAGTTTGGGAGCAGCACAGCGGAAAGGCTGATGCAGGAGAGCTCCCTGCTTTCCCAACTTGTAGGTCCACTCCTGCTCCCCTGAACACCTTGTAGCAAGCTAGGGCAACCCAAAACTTCTCTAGAGCACCATGGTGGGACTGACTGACACTGCAGAGGCAGACACAGGGGCTGGCTGTCACAAGCCGTGTCTAAGCCTCTGGACATCCACGTTACATCCTCCTCCCAGCCAGAGGATGCTGCCAGCAGCTGTATCCCCAGAGCCACCACCCAGCTCCTGCCTGTCCACGGAGCCTGCCTGGTACCTATGGCCCTTTTTGAGGGGGAAAAGGGAGGTCTGACCGCTTTGCCCTACTCGTGGTGCCTCCTCAGAGGGGCTGAAGCTGTTCAGCTCCAGCTTGGGATTCCCCGCAGGTGGTCCAAGGCTCAGGAGGCTCAGGTGCATATATAAGACCTGCTATTTATAGGTCTGCTTAATTCCCCAGTTCCACTGCATATTAACCACAAACCAAGCAAAAAAGCAGCAATCTGTTATTACTGCTGCTCCTTACATGCAAGGTGTGGAACTCAGTGGTCAAGGAAGGACTTTCCACTGACAAACGCCTATCTGTTGTGGCAAGCAGTGCTTTGGGTTTAAAGAGCCAGTGAGGGCTTAAAATCTGTTTTCATGACCTGCCGCAAATGTCACATGAACACAGATGTGCTGATGGTCTGATTCTGAATTTACTGTGGCATAGGCAGGGAGCAAGTGCCGACCCCATAATGCAGCTTTCCAGCCTCTCTCAAAAGCCCAAGCTTGTGATCCGAGATACTATCACCCTAAATTCATCATTACTATCACATCTAGTCTTAATTAAGAGTTAGGAAGGTGTTATCACTATTAGCATCACCGTTCAAAGTGCAATTTTTAATGTACATGGGTATGTCAAATTGAGGTGTCAGTGTTTGAAGTCTACACTGAATTTTTAAGTGCCAGCAGGCTGAAAAGAGCAGAAGCCAAAGAAAAACAAGCACTTTTTGGAAAAAGTGATTCATTCAGACATTTGGGGTGAATTTCTCCCTGGACATCCCTTTTCTTTTCATTACCAGGTGAGGAAACTGGAATGACCCACTGACTCCATCAGCCTCTGCTAAACTGCGCAGGCCACTTTGGGTCCCAGTAACGCTAACAGTCAGTTTTATACAGCCAGGTTTTTTCAGGCTATCTTGGCATGCAGCAGGACAGTGGAGAGAGAGGCTGAAACTTGAGGGTTTCCCTTAAGTATGCAACTGAGAAGAAAATGCATTAGGTGTTATGAAATACTTGGACAATGTAGTGCCGCATCCAGTGAGAAAGCCAGCGCAGACTCCGCAGGAAATAGAGCAGAAGCAGCAGAAGGGATGATGAAACCTGGGAAGGATTTAGTTGTGGTTATTATGTAAAAGAAGCTCAGAGAGGAAATCACTAAAAGGGAAAAGGTGTCGTAGGAGAAAGTGGCAAAGAAGAGCTTGACAAGCTGCAAGAACACGCATCGGGAAGAGACTTGTGGAACAAGATGTTACGAGGCAGCTCTGGGATAACAGGGTTACAAAGCATACCCTGGATGTTGAAGCAATCACACGACAAGGGAAATCCAAGCAGAAGACTTTGGACTGTGTTAGCTCCCAACAAAACACTTAACACAATGCTCTTAAGTCTGAGGGCCCGTGTTACTCATTCCTTCTGGGGTAGGACACGAGGCAGCCATTTAGCAGCGCATGACAGTGGTGCAGAGAAGATCTAAGCAGGCTGTAAAGTGGAATAATGCACTTGGCTATAATTATCTGGAGAGCATGGGCTTATGGCATGGAAGTGCTGCCCTGTGTAGGCTGCCCTGATGGAACACTAATGACCACACATGGACAGGAATCGGCAGTCCATCCCCAGAAAGGAAGTCAAATGAAGTGATGCATCAGCATTAGTGACTTTGGCTTTGGCAAAAAGATCCAAAGGAGTTTGGGTTGCGGAGTCTTCTTTGAGGTTTCCATCTGCACGGGCGTTATCTGCTATAGGATCGCTTCCGTGTGCCAGCTACAGGACTCTGGCTTCTGTCGCCACGGGGACGAAGATCCCCTTCGCAACACACACCTTTTTACTAATTGTGTGACTCACTTAATGAGGGCCCTGAAAATTCACATAAATTTTCATTTAAGAAGAGTCCCATCAAGGAAGAGGAGCCTCCTGCCAGACTGGTTCTAACACTTCTCGGCTCTGGTCAACAGCCAGTCCTGCCAGGTCCTCGCAGCTCAAAGAAAAAGAAAGAGGAAGGGGAGAAAAACTTGCAACTAAAGAGGATTTAGTGGCAAAAACGTGCTTTAGACGAGCTTTTATGGGGTCCCTCTGGACAGTACTTGTCAAGATTCAATAATCATTTGCAACAAAATCCTATCAAGCCGGCAAAAGGGAAAAGCTGAATAAGGAAAAAATTGCATGAGATGGGTTATTTCTAATCATCATCATCATCAAGGTTTAATGCAGTTCAACTATGTGCCATGGTGAGGGAAGATGTTCTTTGCTTTCACTTTGGTGCAGGGTTGGCTGGAGTGAAATATCAGCCCTAGAGAGCCCCCCTGGCCGTAATCTCCAGGACTGCCATTGGAGGTGGCTGATGACTGCAGAAGAGAGCAGCCTGGCAGCTCAGTGCTCCTTCACCCTGTCTGCTCCTACCTGCAAACCTCTGTAGGCACCTGAAGCCTTTTAACTCCCCTGAGTAGCTGCTGTTGAAGCTGGCACCCATTGGGGCCACCCTGCACAGCACAGCGACCACAGCTCTGCAAGGTCGTTCAGCCAAAAGGGGCTGAGAGGAGATGGGTTATAAGGGATGGAGGGATGGAGGGATGGATGGATGGATGGAGCGCTGAGATACAAAATACTTATACAATGGCAAAATGACACTGACAACTACACCTGATAGTCACCGAGCCCTAAACACATCATTTGAAACTTCTTGGGTTTGAAGGGGTTTGCTGGGTTTACAGCACATTAAGACCTGAGTGATCTTTCCCTCTCTGGGTACCCCCGTTGTCCCAAGGACATCACGGGTTAGTGCTGGACTTGAGAGCTGGCAGCCACTCGTAGCCACTCAGTGACTTTTTCTTCTATTAGCAGACTTTTGCTGCGCTGTGCATCTCTGCTGACAGCCTGCAGCTCAGGGGAAATGCGAACACTCACGGTTTCAACCTGATTTGGACTGGAAGCAAGAATTAACACTAAAAAAAGTCCCATGAAAAGGAAATCCTTTTTCTTGACCCACTGCAATGGCAGCAGCAGAGCTGGTCTCTGAGTGAGGCAGCTACTCCCGTCTGAGAGTTTATATTTTAAAAGTGGCTGCAGTTGGATGGGCAATGAAAGCCAAACACAAAATAAATCTCTTGCAAAGGGAACACTTGATTCTGACCCGCTGATGGGCCCTTTTGTGGAGGCAGCCCACAAATGAGATGCCCCAGCCACTGGATGCCCTGGAGACCTGGCCTGGGAGGTGACCAGAAATAGGGCTTTTTTCTCCTCATCAGTGGGCCATCAAGATGGCAAAGGGCAGGCAGAAAGCTGCACACACGCAGGCAGACTTCTGCCATGAGAACACATGGCAGGGAAGGTACAGGGAGGTCCCATATACTGTATTAATGGAGGCACAGATGTTTCTTTAGCATTGGCAGAGCTTTCTGACCTGGCAGTGTCAGCGAGCCTTAAAGCAGAAAGTCCAAATATTCCTTAAACACCACTGTACATCATCTATAATTATCAGAGTCTGACAAAGCGATTGCAGCACACACCTATGGCACAAACTCTGCTAAGAGCAGAGTTGCTTCACGTAGGCGTAATAGGAATTTCTCCATGATTTTTTAGGTCCAATAGCATGGATTGCTGGATATCCAGAAGGCAGGCACACCACAGCCCACAGCAGCAGGGTAGTAAATCATCACCAAAACTGGTAGTTCAGTGACCAAGTTGTTAAAGTCAGCAAGCCTGTGTATTAAACACGTTGATGACTAGAGGACACCAGGTTTTTCATTGGGACCTCAACACCTTTTGCCTGCTCCGATGTTCAGCAGTTCTGAAACTCTGAACCTCAATCGCCAAAGGTTTTTTAGACTTGCTCTAACATACAGGAACACATCAAGCAGAGGGGTTCATGATAAGGCAAGTGATTGTCACTGAATGTTGTGTAAGGTAAGTTTTTCCGTCAGGTAAAAAAAGAAATAAAAACATGCATTTAAATGAAATAAAATAGTAACTCTTGAAGTCTTGAGAAATCCAGGTAGTAATTCACAGGGTGAATGAAGGTTTCTGCACAAACAATGTTTTCAGAGTATTGTTTGTCTTGGAGAAGAAGCACTCATAAATCTACAGCCTGTGCCATTGCAAAAATTATCTCAGCTAATTTCAGGCCCAAACTAATTAATCAGCACTTGTTGCCATGTTAATTAGCCAAAAGTGACCTCAGATGTATTTGGCCTTTTCCGGCTATTTAGCCCTAATGGGAGAGTATGCACCTGAGGCAAAACCTAGGAATAAATAGATGTGAAGTCGGTTTCCAGCTGGGTAAATACAGCCCAGACTTCCCGGTTCCTATGCTTGTGAAATAAACTCTGCCCCAACCTTGCCTCTCTCTGCTTTCTGGCCTTGTGGAACATCTAAGACTCTCTGGGCTTTAAATTGAGCCTTTGCAATGTGTTATTTATGCAGCAGCGGCCTTGGAAAACTTTACAGCGTGGTCTTGGCCACTCGTAAGGTTATTGCTGCAGTATTTCCTGCCGGGAAGGCTCACTCGGTTAGCAATAAAACCTGTGCCAGCCCCACACGACTGCAGCAAAGCCACCTTCGCAGAGGGACACACAGGGTCACACGCTGAGCACCCACTGCCTGAGACAAGCTCGTGTGCCTGATGTCAGCTATGAGTGAGGTCCTTCCTCCAGTTAACACTCTTTCTCTAGTCTCACTCCTTGCGTTACAGCTAATACTCAGGATTCGCCCTTGATTTCGCATCTTGTTTGCAGGACAAGAGTTGTAAGGCCAACTTTATCACAAGAAAAATGACCCAAGTGCCTTTCCAGCTAAGGATTAGTGGTGGTGAAGAGAGGAAAGCCAATGACACATCCCCATTTGAAATATTGCCTACATGTACACAGCCAATTCCTGTTGGCTTTCCTTAATTAGATGATGTTTTTCTTTTTCAGGCTGAAATTAAGGAATCTGGCTTTCCCCTTCAGAAAGCTTCTTCTAGATTAGGGCATGAAGATGTATTATGTGAGCTAGCTTGAGCTATTGGTTAAGACAAAGCACTTGAGAATACGCAAAGTTAACCAGGTCAAGAATATTACTGCTATTGTATATAGGTCTATTATATATTATTATAGATCCCTTTATTCAGTCTTGCAAATTCATCATGCACTTAACTTTGCAATTCTCTGACAAGAAAAGAAATGTGATTACCCCCATTTCACAGCCGAGGTGACTTGCCCAAGGTCTTGAGTGAGAAACGAAACCCTCCCCATCAACATGAACCCAGCCTTTCCAGTCGCCGTGTGCGAAGGAATCTGGACTTCATACTGCAACTCCATATCATCACAAATAGCTGGAGCAAGCAGCCCAACAAAATACAAAACCAAACCCTCTTTTCTATCGGAGCCCATGCTGGGGCTCGCAAGGGCAGTGCAACCCCCACTGAACCACCCCTCTGCCATGGGGAGCCCATCCAGCCACTGTTCCCATCCTGCTTACATGCAAGCAAGTTACTTTGGAAAGTTTCTGGTCTAAAGAAAGTCTCTGGTTTTTGAAGCGTCTTTCAATCTAATGGAATATTTTTCCTTCTAAAGAAGTTGCAATTCCTACTTGAACTGTTTTAGCAAAACACCAGTTTTCCTATTTTCCCCATGTCTCTCTGACTCCCACCAACTTGCTTTAAGAACCTTTTCAACGGAATCATCCCCAGCTGAAATTGCTTGTTGTTGCTCTAAAACAGCCATTAAAATTTCAAAAAGCTGTTTGAAAATCCCAAATCTCTCTTGAGTCATTTCCAAGGAACTTTTATGAATCATGGCTTGTATCATATCACACCATTCAGCAAGACATGGGCTGGAACAAAGATATCAATGGCCATGACCAATCTTTAAAATATCCAAGTGAGGAATAATTAAATGTTAAATGTTAAATGTTGTGAAGGTTACAGCTGGGGATATAGGAAGCCATAGGTGAGCGAATGGCTGCGACTTAAAGGCTGTTTCATTTTCTTCAGCTCTTTTGAGCCTGCAAAGAATGAAACATTCAGTGTAGGAAAGGGAATTATTTTCCAAAATTGAAGTCATGCATCTTAGAGTGGTCTTATCTCTGGAACACGACCTTATTATGCATAATAACTCAAAATAAGAACAAATGATGTTGGTCTCTCTTGGGATCACGTCAGAGCGTGTTATGTTTTGAACTGAAGCTGGTTTGAAATCAGTCACTAAGGCATCTGTAGGAATTCTTTAAGGACTTCTTCAAATGCGGTGAATTTAAAAGCAACGTTACTTTTAACTACTTCACTCTTCTAACCCGCCTCAGCTCATTATTTCGGCACCACGAGATGCAAAGGGAAGGCTTCTTGCGTTTCACATATTCTTTCTAAATAAATGCAGATACCCTGCTGCTTTTGGAAAGGATGCTTATTTTGTTTATAAATTTAAAAAGTGCTAGCTTAACTGCCTCTGAGGCCCTATTCCTCTAACATTAATGGCAGAACTGGGGAGTGAGCAAAATGGCACCTTCCCCGAACCATCTCCTCTGTCCCCCGTGCGGCGATGAGCCCCTGTGCAAAGCTCCAAGTCATCTTCTCGGGCTCAGACTTGGCATTTGGGGCAGGGGGTGTGGGACAGGAGCGCCCAAAGACACCCCACTCCTGTGTCTGCCATCTCCAGTACATGACCAGAGCATCCCGGGGAGACCTTGAGAGTGAGTTGGGTCATCTACCATCAGTGGAGGCTAACTCCTTTCTCTGCTCCCTCCCTTTCCTTGCTCACATGTATTACACTTTGTGCCTTTCACCACAGGTTAGTAAAGATGCATTATACATGAGCAGCTACCGGTTGGGGTTGTTAATGTGGGGTAGGGTTACCCAGGAGCAGCTTGTAAAGCCGAAAGCTAAAATTGATCCCAACCTTTGTTATTTGACCACCTAACACAGAGTGCTCAAACTGTCCCATGGTGGCTCTACCTTTTGTTTTGGGCTGCCCTGCTGTGTCCCCATGGGCTCTGATACCCTTTCATCATCTGCACAGAAGTTTGTTGTTTTTTTTATTTTACTATGAAGTAGCACTGTATCCTTCCAAGCAATGTGTTGAGGTTGAAATTTAAATTTTAGGTCAACAGGGACTTGTTCATTTAATGGCAAGTTGTTGGTTCAATATTGATATATGGAGAGGAAGCAGAAAAAAAAAATAATAACCTGACAATGATACTCAAACGAGGTTGCTGGGAGCAAATCTGGTCAGGCTCTGCTGCAGACTAAACACGAGCAATCATTTCAGTCTGAAACAGTGCTAAATATGTAAAAGACGTTTCAAGGTTGTTTCTTTTTAAATCGGTGTGTTGAATTCAGCACCAGAGTAAAAGGGAGGTATGAATATCCCCTTTGGAGGCGAAGATTCTGGGGAGGAGACAGTTCTTTTGCCCAGGAGTTGGAAGTACCTTCACTAAAAGGTTGTTTCCTCTGCAGAGGGGCACAAAGGTGCTGCTAAAATAAAATAAGGAGGAAAAACTCCCTCCAAGAAGATTATTGTAAAGGGAAGGGAAATGCCTATGCACACAGCTTTTCCTAGCCCTGGTCATGGTAATAAAAGTTTGAAAACTTGTCCCTCAAAAGCTCCAACCCAGAAGGGAAATTAAAAGAAGCCAAAGACACTGATCTATTTTCTACTATCTCAACACTTAGGAGATTGACACATGATTTTTGAACACTCCGAGCTGGCAATATTAATAAAGCTGCTTTCATTGTCAACTTCTCAATGTCAGGTTCATCGAAGCAAGGACTGGAACGGAGCGATTCTCTTTCCCAAATGCATGCCCTAACCACCAGGCTGGAGAATCTGCCGTATGCTCGCTTTCTAGCTGAGTGAATACTGAAATAGCCCGTGCAAGAGAAACACCGCAGTAGGAGGGACCGAGGGGTCTGTCTCTTTCTCGTACGGTGATCAAGGAACTCTCCTATAGACTGAAGCTCAAATCCCTGAACATTTGGGCAAGCAAGCATTAATTACTGATTTAATGTTGGGAAAAAGGCTGTAGCAGCAATAACTTAAACCTTCGGTGACTAAGGCATGAAAAAAAAGGTTGCATTTCAGGTTGCAGCAAAACACAGTTTTCTGGGTTTTCACTTTAGGGAGAAAAATAAGCAAGCAGGCAAACAAACAAATTACTGCAGACTAATCACAGGCATAAAAAAAATATCACTTTCTCTCTCCAGATGGAAAATGGAGTATTTGTACAGCCCATTTTCAGAGTGTTTCTTCCCTGTGAAAGGCCATCAGAGAACTAATGAAAAACATATAGGCAAAAGCTGTATCCGGTAGCATCCTGAAGATCCACTGCAATCGTCAGAGTCTAGGACAGCAAAAACAGATGGTTCCTGGACATGCCAGACTTCTCCACCTGCATCTTGTGGAAATGCTACAGTAGGAAGAGTAGGCAGTAGGAAGGAGAAAAGCTCCTTTCCAGGTCTAGGTATGTACCTAGGTAAATTTTCCAAAGCCTAAATCAATGAATTGGGCATGTTTCCCATCAATATTAGCAAAAATATCCTGTGTGTTCTATGAAGCCCATACTAGCTCCTGCCCTGAGAATTGATTTGAAGTTAAATCAGAATTGGGTGTAAAATCCATTCATGTCAATAGGACTCTTGACGTTAGTTTTCTGGACCTGTTCCTTAAAACAACAGGAGCTGAGCAGAAACCCAAACCCTAACTAGTTTCTCATCTCCTGCCTTTCCCCATAGAACTCCTGTTCCTCAGCTTCTGCGAGAAGGAAGGAGATCACTGGGTGCAGTGGCGGGAAGCCATCTGCTCAGCCTTCATCCCCTTGTGTGTGCATTCCAATTTTGAGGGTTTAACATGAGCATGACTCAAATGAGAAGTCCTGCCAACCCCAAACAAGGAGTTCAATCCTTTCCCTGCCAGATTCTGAGATCCTTCCTGATAATGCCACAAACTAAAATAACAAAGGTGGACAGCATAGGCGACATATGAAATTACCCAGTTTAACACATCTCCCCCTTTCTTTCAAGCTCTGGAGAACCAACAACGCAGACACTGAGCTCTGAAATGGCTTCACCCCATGCAGCACATGTCATGCTACAATCTTACGTTGCCTTCTCTGAAATACATAAACCATATGTTCAACCCCAGCACAAAGGTGACTTTAATCCATGGCGCGCATGTGGAGACACACAAAGCAGCTCACTGTTTCCGTGCACTATCTGGAGGGAGGTGTGCGTGTGCCAAACACATCAATCCTGCGAGAAGCGAGTGTGCGGGGAAACGCTTGGTGACACAGGCAGTTAACTATTTACTGCACAACACTGCAAATGTCTGTAGGACCCAAGGGCTCACACGTGCGTCGGTTCCACATCCCTTCGGCACCCCTGGTTGCAGGTGTACCGCCCAGGGCTCATCCCGGTACAGGATGAGCAGCCTCTTCCTTATTTAAGTATTAAACCTTGCATCTCATCTTCAACTCATCACCTAATTGCCCCAAGCAGAGGGTGACAAACATCCCCACTTGCAGTCCCACACCCACAAGCTAATGCTCAGCGCCACGTTGGCTTCCTCAACGGATCTGTGGCCCAGGTGATACACACCAGAGGGGCGTCAGGTCAGTTTGCACCCAACGGCCAGGCTACGACCTGATCCTGGCTTATGTAAGAACCCTGCCTTGTAGTAATTGCCATTTTTGTGCTATTTTCAGCCAATGCAACTGCTGCCCATCCCATATTATGCTGCAAAGTGAGTATGAATGATGGCAGTTGATTATGTCAAGCTGTGCGGCGCTGTACGCAGGAGAGTGGCCTCAGCTGCTTTCATTCCTGCCCCCTCTGCAAGATGAAATATTCCATTTTCATCCCTCTTAATTAAAGTGGGTAGCACACTTACAAGGGGAAGCAAGAGGTTATGCTCAGCAAACAATGGTCCACTCAATTAAAAGAAAACGCTCCTAGGAAACCCGGAGCCGGAGAGTCAAGTGTTTTCATTTATCCTCTGCCACCTTTTACCCAGACTTAGTTCTGCTTCCACAAGACAAGTGGCATCTTTCTCCCTTTCCTCTTTCTCGCTTACCCCCACCCACCGCGGAGACCAAAGCTTGCCCAGAGTGCACACCTTGATGTAGTAAACCAGTCGCCTGGCAAACGCTTCCTGAAATTGTCCCAGCAAGGCAGGAGCCCCTAGCAAATAACAAGTCTGACAAGTAGCTGACCATAGTTTAATGAGATTTCTGTGCACAAAGAAGAAATTACTGAATATGCAAAGTTTTATGGTAACAGCATTCCTATTCCAGAGTCACTTTTGAAGTCAGAGCTGTGTGTTGCTTTCCCTCTTACCTGCGGGTGCTGAATAACAACTTTGGGTTATTAGATGAGACAGAATTTTTAACTTCTAAGCTGCTCTTCCCCGGTGTTGCAATTCTCTTGCACAAGCTGGCAGGATTGCTTTTCAACCGCTTCTTCAGCCGTGTATCAGGATCATCTTTCATTTAAACAAAATAATAGGTTTCTAGCCAGGTTGAACAAAAAAGCCAAACTGAACAAGCTCAAAAGACAAGAGGCAAATGGAAATCTCATGTTATCAGTTTCCCAAAAATAATATGATTTTTAAGATGCCTTTTTTCCCTGGCTCACAGTTCTCGGTCACCCAAATTGGCAACAACTCTGTTATTTAGTCCATTTATTTACTTTCTGCACTTGCTGAAACTTGAAAAACCCAAACTGGTTCGTTTCACGTGTCATTTATAGGCAGATGTAAATGGGGTGGAAGTGATGTTTGGGTCTGTCGCTAACCCCTTCCAGAAGGATGAACTTCACCCATTGCCAACCAGCTCCTGCAGAAACCAGTGGCCGAGCCCTGGTAGGACCAGCTCATGCTCACATCACCCAGGTTTCTCCATAGCCCCTGGGTCCTGTCTCCACCACCCACAGCACCACTTGCTGGGGACCTAGTGGCTCTTCCCTGGGAGCTTCTGGGGCAGCAAGACTGAAGCTCATGGGCAACGTGGCTGCCCACACCGAGCTTCTGCCTCCATCCTCCATAGCCCTGTGGAAGGTGGGGACATGCAAAGTGCCAAAACCTGGAGGGGATCTGCCATGAACTGAGGGTCTGGCCAAAACAAAACATGGACATCCAGCTCCCCCAGTGCCTTTGGGAGCAATTCTCATGGCTTGTGTAATTTATTATGACTATTATGATCAAGATAACTTATTTGTCCTTCAAAGCACATTTTCCACACATCAGGTGCTGGGCGCAAAGAGCACAAACCAGAAAATAATAGACAATTGAAAACCTGTTAAACCTCAAATTTGAAGTCTGAGAGGAGGCTCTAGGTATGTCCTTTTACACCTGCATTGGAAGGAACCTCATCCCCAACTGCCTGACAAGGGCACAGAAGGTGCCGTGAGGCTTTGGAGAAGCTGTTTGTCATTCTGGGAGGCAGCAGGGACCACACAGTTTGGCAGTATCCAGCCGCCTTGCCAAAATTCCACGTCCCAGCCCTTGTGGCAGCAGCACCTTTCTTTGGACACAAGGTCACTGTAGCACCAACTGGAGCAAAGATGCAAAAAAAGCATCAAAAAATGGGAAGAATATAGGACGTGAACTTAGACCATCACTAAGTAGAAAGCAGACACAAAATTCTTTTATTTTTGCTCCATTTCACACAACAGACTGTTCAGTGGCAGATGTCAAGTGTATTTATGTTGTGGGAACATTTCCAGCTACTTCCTGGGGTCCCGGCAAGATCTCTGTGATTTGCCTGAGAGAAACTGTTGTTTCCAGGTCAGAAATGAGAGTTTTCATATTTACAACTCTAGTTTCCATTTTCCATAAACTGTCCTGTGCTGTCAGAGGAAGACACTCAAAATCCTGCTCTGCCACAAGTGTTCTTCGTTGCTTTTCACCCTCTGCCTCCGCTCCCTGCTGTACTACAGGAAAAGCAATTTCTGCTTTTACCCATCGGCTACAGGCTCTTTGCAGCAATGCAAATCTGCTCCTGCAATAGGTTGGTGTGTATGCTACAAAACAGCCCTCCACCGTCGGACAACTGGTTTTGTATTTTCAAGGGAAAGCATTTTTTTCTTTAAAAAATGATATTACAATTGATTGAAACTAATAGCAAACTTGCATTGGGTTGTTTAGCGACAAAATCAGGGGAAAAAATGAAACATCAAAACACTTTTCCTTTGATATTTTCAAGTAAAAAATTTCTGACATTTCATTTGGAAACAAAGCTCTGTTTCAAAAGATAACCATATTTAATAATTAAAAAAGAGGAAACAAAAACAACCAAGCACTGCATTCTAAGACAAATGAAATGTTTTCCTGACCCAAAAAAAACCCTTAAATATATATATATATTTACAGTTTTCTTGTGGGAAGCAAATTAATTTAAGATAAACTCAGAACGAATCTTATCTTGGGAAGAAGGTTATCCCGTGAAATGAAAAGTCAGCTGTTTGCACAGTCCCTGTCTCCAATATTTGCTATAAGTTAGGTTGCTTCTGCCACTGAAGTTTTGACAAGCTACAAATTGGTAGAAAGCAAGTAAACAAGGCAGAGATGGACTCAGCTGACACAAACTCGTGTGAGAAGCCAACCAGAACCCCATCAAGCACCAGACGGAGACAGGAGAGATGTTGTCGGGACAGTGGCATAGGGACCCAAATCACATTGTTCATGGGAGGAGGCAGCCGGCAAGAGAAGACCTTCAGTGCCAACGTTCATCAGATTGAAATTGCCTTTTTTATTTTTGGCTGGCTGCTGCTCCTGAGGCTGGAGCAGGAGCTAAATCCAGTGGGGAAACCTTCTCCTGCTGCCTCCCCCAGTACTGCTGGCAGAACCCTTGCCTTTGTGGCAAATTAGGGATGGGGTCGAGGATCTCGGGAGTGATTGATATCGCTTCCTGGAAGACCAGACTTCCAGGTCATCTCGCTTACCTTGGGGCTGGCAGTTCATTATTATGCTAACAGCATGAAAGCCCCAAATCTCACTCTTTCAAACTGTAATCCTTTATTACCCGCTGTCAAAAATACCCTGGGCCAGCTTCAATTTCTCCCACCTGCTCCCCATTTCCAGCTCTGCCTGGAAAACACTGGGCAAACCCAGCCCAAGGGACCAGTCCCATCCTTTTGTCTGTGCTGGGGCAAACTGGGTGGTCCTGGTGGCGTCCGCACCTGGTGAGCTCTTAAGTTATAGGAGGTGAGAGCCGATATGCAAAGCTATGATATTTTTATGTGTATATAAAGTGCTAACCCACACGCACACCATCTAGGGATTTATCCCCCTCCTTGGGCTCAGAAAACTGATGAGGGTGCAGTGAATGGGGGGCTCTCCTGGGGCCAATTAGCAGAGATTTGGGTAGCATCCAGACACTGCTGGGGGATCACTGAAAAGGCTCTGCCTTGAATTTACAGCCTGCTCTCCTTGGTGCCTTGTTCGCTTGCAAACAGCCGGGCACGCAGCGGACGCAGGGGGACTTTGATCCAAAATAGATTTTTGTTTATCCAGACAGCAGGGCTCGGGCACCAGTGGTGGCAACTTGCACGCGTGTTTGCATCCAAATATGCAGAGCAAGCCGTTAAAGCGGCTCCGGCGTCATGGCTGGAATGCAAACAAAGGGACAAGGCCACCTTCCAGACACTGACAGGGCCTGTCCCTGCCTGCTGGCATAACCCTGTCCCCTGGAAAGCCGTATGCTGGGGGTGTCACCAACTGCATCACCTCGCTGGGATGCCTTTGCCTACACAAACAAAAGCAGGAAGCTTAAATAGCTCTTCTCCCTGCCATGATGGCTCTGCAGGAGGTAGCAGGGTGAAGGGAGCTCTGCCAGGGCCTCAGACTGGGGCTCCTGGGCCCTGCCTGGGGCTTCACCGGAGCTCCCAGGCCCCGTCTGGGGCTTCCTGGCCCTGCCAGGGGCCTTGCTGGGGCCTTCCCATCCCTGCCAAAGCCTTTGCCAGGGGCTCCCTCCCCAGACCCTGCTGGGGCCTTCCCCCATCCCTGCCAGGGCCTTCTCTGGGGCTCCCAGGCCCTGCCCGGGCCTTTCGCCATGGGCTCTGGGGCCCTGCCGGGTCACCACAACAGTAGAGAGTAACCTGGTACCTGCCCTCTCCTCAGGAAAGAAGGGGATACTCTTACATGAAGTCTGGTTGATTGCAAAGAGCGTGCTGGAAGTCTGCCTCTAGTAAAAGCTGATGATGTCCCATATGCTGCCCAAGACTTCCGTGGAAAACCAGACACACTTTTTTTTTTAACCCCCCTCCCCTCTCTGTTTTTCCACTTGCAGTGATGCTCAGGTGCTTCTTGTAACTCCAGAGCAGAAAACATTTTTCTCCAGAAGCATGACGTTTTAGAGGTGATGGTATGTTTTTATGAGGCCAGGAGGGAAACATTTCAGCCACGACTAAGAGTTTGCTGTCTAGACATGTATTTGACCAAAAAAGGGACACTTTTAACATAACCACAGCTCACAGAGTATTGAATGCAACTATTCAAAGACCCTTTGAAGTATCAGGCCCCAAAAGCCCTTCTGCCCACAGCAGACTTCAGCACAGGGTATGGAAACTTCAGGGACACCCCTAAAACCTGCCCTCACCCCAGCACTCCCCGCCGGGTCCTGCTGGCTCAGCACAAATTAAGTGCTGGATACAAAGACTGAGGGTAACAGAAACACTCCCAACTTCAGCCGGCTTCAAACCCAGGCTATGCATGGACAGACAGAAGAAATATCTGAGTTTCCATGCCATGACCAGGGAAAACACCCTGCACATCTGAAGACATCCCTTTCCAGGCAGCAGGTAAAGAGTGACAGTTTACTTGCAGCAATCAGATCAGCCTAAAGCGCAATCTGTTGTGCAAGAAACCCATTGAAAACATCCACTTTGGCTGTTCAAAGGCATCCCTGCTGCTGTACACCTTGTCCTTTTGATTTATGCTTGCATGGGTTTCATGTGATGTGGTAGTACTTTATCAGCTGGAGGACCTTGCACAGATAAACAGCTCAGGCTTACAGAGGTAAACATGTCAACTGGTGACAAGCCTTTCTTTCATTAAGGACCAAGCGACTGATGTGGTTCCAATTGTCCTGCTCTGGGTGGAGGAGGCACTAATCCCGTTATCAGTCATCTGCAAGAAACTGGATCACCAGCCTGAAGGTGGGCGCAGGTAACAGGGGAGCTGGCAGCTGGCAGACAGGCACAGCGGGAGCAGGGGTTTAAAGCTGCCAGGCAGGTCTGAGGTTTCCTTGTCACTCAGATCTAACCTGGCCATGGACACAGGACACGGCTGCTTATTGCAGAGGTCCTGAAGCACAGTTATGCTTCAGTTGTCTTTACACTGACCCTAGGTTTTAACAGCAGAAGCCACCCCTCTGAGGGTGGGATGACTTCTCTGAAAATTAACAGGAATTTAGCGTTAAACACCACCTCTAGAGAAATGTCAACGTCAGTCAAGTTCAACAGCAGAACACCACAAACTTCAGCTCCAAGATATTAAGAAACTGCTGCAACCATGTGCACAGAAAACACTTAAAGACATTAAATTGTGATGTGCTCAACTATACTATGCATTTGTTGATCTTTTTTCATTACATGCACACCACAGGCCGGACCATGTCACCCCACAGACCACTCTTGGTGACCCCACAATTATGGGAGTGTTCACACTTCAGTGGGTCAGCAGTAGGAATCAGACCCAGCTCACAGAACCCATCCCACGTTGAGCAGCTCTTTGCCCCCTGCTTCACCCCATGGCACAGCCAGGTGACACTCACTGCCCTGCTCATCCTGGCAGTGATACAAGCACTTATGGAAGGGAAAAAAACATTGTTTTCTGTACCCTGACAAGAAATCAACCCCAAATCCTCCACTGCTGGCCAATCCAACACAAAACACATTGTTAACCTAGTCAAGAAGCATTCAGAAAGGCATTAGTTCACATTGCCTGATAAGGACTGGAAATGTCCCTGTCCCCAAACCTTGGCTGGGCTCCTTGTGTCATGGCCCCCTTGGCTCAGCCCGACCCCACAGCACAGGGCTTTCGGCGTTCACAGACAAAACAAAAAGAAGCTTAGATTTCAGAATTTTCCATCTCTTGGAAATCTACATTTTTCTTCAGCTTTCCTATAAAAGAGTTATCAAAGCACAGAGTCTCTGGCCTTGCTTTCTCCACCTACCAGCAATTTTCCCCCCACGGCTCCTCTTCCCCTCCCTTGCCATCCAGACCAGTCTCTCTGGGAACAGGGCATGCCAATCAGAACAGCAGAAAACGCAATTTCTGATGGCTTAGGATGGAGATATCAGATCAAGCACATGGGAGAAAAACTGAACAAAACATTACATTTTAGAACAAAATAAAAGCATATGTTCCATTTATTTCTGTTGCCAAAATCTGTGAATATTTCCTTCCCTGCTAACCCTTCTCACAGGTAATCACAGGAGTGGTTTTTGCTTCCTTCTGAAGGTTACATGGCTTGCACTAGATGAATGGAAAGGCTGACTGTGTGCTATGTCTTTGAACTTCTGCTGTTGGTTATGCCTGGTTAGGAATAATTACACTTCTCTAATGGTTATTCTCGAGTTCCTGACCCCAACTGCAGCTCCACCTTCCTGGGTTTTCTTGTCTGGGAATTGCTCTGCAGTTGGGTTTATAACCTTGGCAGACGATCTCAGCTGCAGAATCATCCCAGTGCTGGTGATACTTCTCCTACCAAACTTAACGGAAACGCTATCAGGAAGGCAGAGAGTAAAGCGAGTGTTGGTGTGAGGTGTGAAGGTGCCAAGTTTTTCCTCCTGCCTTAACAGCAGCAGTTTTGTAGCCCAAAAATAAGCTGAATCCTTCTCTGGGATGGGGATGCTCAGGTGGCTCAGAGCAGAGGACATGCAGAGCTGGGGCAGAGCAATAACCAGGTCTCTGTGTTACTACAAGACCAGGGTAAGAAACAAGGTGATGTCATCATGGCTTTCGCTAACATCCTCAAACAAGCAATACCCCGGTGTGTGTTATTGGGAGATGCACGGAAAGGACACAGACAGTGGATACAGAAGGACAACCCAGCAAGGGGAATAATTTCAGGCATCAAAAGGACACATGAAAACACCTCAAGGATAGCTGAAAAAGCTTGTTTGGCCCAGTTACTGCTCCCTGTAATGGAGCTCCTAGCTGGCTTGTGCTGCTGGAAGTTGTCCACCCTGGCTCCTTCAGCATCCCTCCAGCCCCTGGGATACAAGAGATTTGCGCTTCTACAGATAGGCTGATTAAACGGACATCATTAACATTTGTCATTGGTATGCTTCAGATCATGGTATTAGAGACCACATGTGGAGCAGAGGCAACAGTCCAAACACTAAGCTAATGGAGAACTAAGGAGAACTTTGGGTTACTCCAATAAATAGCTCAAGATTGGGGGGGAAAAAAAAAAAAAAAAAAAAAAAGGTTAGAGAATAGATTTCTATCTGAAACCATAGTGAGACCTAACTCCGTGGGTCTGTAAAACGTTTCAGCTGCAACATTTTCAATTGAGGAAAAAATCTGAAGGAATTATTTTGCTTTTCATCAAGATGTCAAAATCACTGGTGAGACTGAAGTGGCTGCTTCTCTTCCCACTCAAGGCAGCAGTAAAAGTGCCACTGCCTGGAGGGTGGCAGCATCCCAAAGGGCCTCCTTGGCCCAGCACGCCCATTACAGCCGCTTCGTCAGGGAGCAGCTAAGGTCTGTGCTAACACTAACGACCCCCTTGGAAGCTGCCAGCTTGGGAAAGGAGTGACACCATCACTTTGGGACGAAGCCAAGCAGAGAAACATGTGTCCTGGGCAAAATCATGGAGTAAAGTGGATATCCCAGGAGCTCCCGGCAGGCGGCTGGGGCTCCCGGTGTCCCCCCCCGGTGGGGTCTGGCTTGCCAGAAGGAGCACGCCAGCCCCGGTGAGGCTCCTGCAGCCCCGGGCGCTGGCACTAATGAAGCTGCCTGGCCCTCTTTCCCTTTCTCTTTTCTTTTCCCAGGTTGGAGCACCCCATCCCACCAGAATGCACTTGAAAGAACAAGATACTTCCTTTGTACCGGGAAACAAATGATGATTAATGTGTTAGTTGTAATTAATCTGCGATGACAGATTAGCAGAGCAGTGGCAGTGTCTTTTGCTGCTGCAGGAGCCAGTGCTGATAGGACAGCTGGTGAGAGGGGACACCAAATTCAATTTGCTCCTCATTTGCATACATATGACAACCATCTGTGCTAATAGCACTGCAATGTCTCTATTAGGCTCTCTTCTAGTGTGCCGGCTCACCTAGACTCCAATTAGGCCTTTAAGCGAGAAAGCTTAAAGCATAAATATTTGCAGAGGGGAAGGGGTGGCTCAGCAAGGCGCTGTGTCCTGCCTTCCCCTTCCCGCTGAAGGCTGAATCCTCTCCAGCGCCTGAGCGAAGATGCTCTGCTGCCATTTAGCACCTGCTAATGAGATACCGAGCGCAGCCTCCGGACTAACTCCACCAGCCCCACGTCATCCAAGAATGCCTTGAGCCATGCGAGAAAATCCAAAAGAGCAGCAGAGGCTGAATGAAAACTAGGCTTGACACGGGGAAGAATCCTTGGCCAGCAAAGGTGCATGTCTGCCCTGTCTTTTCACCCAAACTTGGGATGTTCCGGGCTTGTAAGCACACGAGTGCTATGCTACCCCCAGGGGGGAAAAGAAGAAAGGTTGTTTGCAGCCATGGAGAAGAGGTACCACATGGGAAGCTGCTCCTTCAGAGGTTGTCCCCTGCCTGGCTTTCATCAGACACCGCATTTACCAGCTGCCGCCGGAGCACCCGTGCACACGTGGCACGAGCACACATCTGGCTGGAGCTACGAGTGCGCCACGGGCATTTGTTCCAAGCGGCCATTTATTTCTGTACATGCATTTCAAAAGTAGCAGTCCCAGACTCCCCTGAAAGCTAATTAGGGAACCAGTTTATTAACGAGCTGGCTCGGCTACCCAGTTCTTCCTGCTCTACCCGTGAAGGTGATTTCTGCAATCTTGAGTTTGTTTCTTGTTTTCCAGCCATATTACTGCAACCCCTCCAGAGCGTTCAATGAACTGAGAGCGGAAGGATGGACCAGGCTGGTCTAGTGGGAGATGTCCCTGCCCATGGCAGGGGCGTTGGAACTCGATGATCTTTAAGGTTCCTTCCAACCCAAACCCAGAAATGATTCTAAGATCAGGCAGGAGAAAGGACTGGGCAGAAGGAAAGACGCTACAGGAGCTCACCCCAACTTCCATCAGGGATGCAGTACTGCCTGCAACCAGCCTAGAGCCAGGCTACTGCTCCAGGCGCTGTGTAGGTCCCTTCAATATGACCAGCTGGAAACCAGCCACGGCATGTGAATTAGCAGCTACTTCTGCAGCTATCCAAACTGGTACCTTCATATAGTTCAGTGCTGCAAGGAGAGACTTATCTGCAACCTGACCAGGAATCAAGCCCACATCCTCCATCCCATGGCATGGAGTTCATGTAGCACTGCGATCTCCTCTGCATGTGGTGGAGCAGAGGGGAAAATCATCAGCTGCCTTTGCAGCAAAGGGTCAAATTAAGGATTTTAGCAGTGTCTGGCACTACCCAGCTTCCCCCAAGAAGCAAGAGCTGACAGGGGACCTGTCTGCTGCCACCACCAGTGCCCATCAGTACTGATCCCTGGTCCAGAAAACGTGTGTAACACAGCAGATGGTGCAGCGCTGAGCATCCCCTGCAGCCTCCTGACCCTGTTGCTGAAGAAGTGCCCTTGCCAAAGAGGATGAAGGTCTGTGTCCTGCAGGACCAGTCCCACAATGCCTCCAAGGAGAGCATTCCCCAGGGTTTTGCTGGCATAGCTGCTTTTAAGACATATCAGCTCTTCTACCACAAAACACGATTTCTGATACCAAACTCTAACACAAAAAGCAATGAGAAACACGTTCAGGGGCCTCTCTGTGGGTGCGTGTGGAGTTCAGGTGTGCCAAGCCATTATGGCGATAGTTACGTCTGTTTTGAGGGAAACTCCTACCGTGTTTTATGGAAAACCATTTCCCACCTCTGCTCCATCCAGCACAGGCTGTGCAAGGCAGGCATTAATGGCTGCTCCTCCAAGTGCATACAAGCACGCACACGCTGCCTTATTGTAAGGCACGGGGAACAAAGGAAATAAAATACAAAACCTTGTAATGTTTAATTTAAGCCCAGACAAACCAATGCACATACACACCTACCCTGTTTCCATCAATTAAGTGTGGGCCAGAAGTTTACAGATCCAACATAACAGAAGGATACTGGAACTGTTCCAAACCCAGGTATTTAATAACACCAAAACTTTAGACATAAGGCAGCACTTTAAAGAGTCCAAAGAGAATAAGATGTGAAATTACACAATTAAATTTCCAAACCACCTTAACTCTGCCCTCCAATGATACCAAGCCGGGTACAACAATGATCAAGGCATATTCCTGCCTATGGAGACCAACAGGTTAAATATTACTTGTCTTTGTGTCCACTTAAGTCATGGAGATTTTATCCTTAAAGATGAAAATCTTGCCCTCCTCTGGCACAACCACAGTTTTCATATTTATTTATTATTTTATGAATGATGAAGCAAAAGTTTTGTATTTTGTCTTTGGAAATAAAAAAAAAAATATTGGAGGTTCAATTTTAAAGGAGGAAAACTTCCACTACATGCTTTTTATATTAAAAAACCCACAAACATTTCCCAAACACACTGCCTGTTATCTCTGCTGTCTATGCAGACAGACTGATAGCACTTCTAGCTAAAACCAACTGCAAAGTTTCCTGACCTGACAGTATTAACATTACTTGATTTATATTTTTGGTCCCTTTTTTTTTTCCTATTATCGATCCAGATCATTAACTACCAGAACATTAATTACCGACGTCATCATGTAACTCAAAAAGGACCAAATGGTGTAACCCGTGCAGCTGGTGTGAATTAGTTCACATGAGTTTTGAATGCCTCTTAAAATAAGAAAAATACCCAGGCTCTAGGACCAGGAGTGATGGAGAAGCTGCCACATCCATGGCTACGCTGGATCTATGCGTGCCAGGCTATCAGCGGGATTCAGCTGCAGCTCCCAACCCCTGAACAGCAAATAACTCACTGAAGTACAGCCATAGAAGAGAAAATAAGCACGGATGTCCTGTCAGGGAAAGCAGCCCAAATAGCAGGGGCTTGGGATGTGGAGGCGTGCAGGTATGAGCACGCCGCAACTGCAAAGGCATAGAAGGCAACTCGCACTAATTTGGAAATATTTTGGAAACGGAAATTCTGCAAGATTTGCGGCTGAAAAAATTGGATTTGCAGTCAGATCCTTGAAATCTCTTGCCTGCAAAAAGTGCTGCAAAAGCCCCCCAACATCATGTATTTACTGGGCCAAATCCTCAACACACAACATAAACCTCCACAGCACTGGTCCAGGTTGCCCAGAGAAGCTGTGGCTGCCCCATCCCTGGAGGGGTTCAAGGCCAGGTTGGAGGGGGCTTGGAGCAACCTGGGCTGGTGGGAGGCGTCCCTGCCCAGGGCAGGGGCTTGGAACAGATGATCTTTAAGGTCCCTTCCAAACCAAACCATTTTATCATCCTATGACTGTGAAGTTCAGCCCCCTCCCGCCTTCTCCTACACTTTCCCTGCAGAGCACCCAGCACCCACCACCAGCAAAAACATCTTTTCCCCAGTCTGTTTCTCCAAGTCACCAGGGCCACCCACAGTGTCGGTGGGGATGGGACCCAGCTCGGTCCCCCTGTGGTGCCAGCCCTGGCTAGGTGACCGCCACACGCACACGGGCCAAACCACAGCTTTTTTCCTCTCCCCAGAAGCAGAGGCAGTGCCGGGGGGGCTCATCTGGTGCAATGAGAAAGGACCAACCTTTCCTCTTTTTCCTTTTTTGCAGGCAAAAGTGCAAATCACGAGTACAGCACTGAGAGCTCACAGCCACGCAATAAGGGGGTAATTAAGCACCGGGACAAGCAGCACACTGCCACTGCTGGGTTTGCTTGTGTCCACCGAGCACTGGGTACCCATGTCCCCACCATGTCTGAGTGAAGAGCTGCTCCAAAGCCCCTCCGACTCCCTGCCTTCAGACTAATTCCGAGTCAAACACGCAATCCCACCGGCGAGCCACTCCCACAATTAATATAAGATGTCACGCTCTTAAGGAGTGAGTTACATGTACAGGAAGGAAGACTGATACAATAAATAATGCAGTCCTCCCGGTGGCACTTCTGAACGATCCAGCAGCACTCTCATTTGTGAGGAACATGCTAATTACCCTTCACCAGGGAGACTCCCTCGTCCCACCAGCCACGGTGCATCTTGATGGTGTTAAGCACGTCTGTCTGCTGCTTTAATCATCAGCAGCTCTGCGCTGTCACTAACACTTCCAAGCCAAACAGCGAATAAATGTTGACAAAATACTCCCTGACACTTGCATTCAAAAGCTGCAAAGTTCCTTAGTTGTGTTTTTTTTCTTGCAAGGGACAAACTCTGGTGAACCCTGGCAGACCCGGCTTGCGAGGGTGACAGCCAGCAGGACCTGGGTGTCCACAGCAGGAGGGACAGGATGCGGGGTTTGACAGTGCCCTCTTGTGCAAAAAGACAGCAAAAATATTCCCCCCTGCCCCCTCCCCAGGAGGAAAGGAACGTGAGTTCACGTCACCCCTGTCACTGACATTTCCTTGTGGCCTTGGCTGAGTCATTTTGCCTCTTGCACAAAAATGACACCATGCACAGGATGGACCAGAGGTGGCTTTGGAAGATAATTCCCGTTTTTGCCCAAGGAATGCTGCCACATCAAGGAGAAGCTAAAATAATCATCAGGCACCAAATGATTCATCCCTCCTGGGACCGTCCCCCATGTCCAGGATGAGGTGGCCTCTGTGGTGGGTCCCGTGCAGACGTCTCTGCCCCTGTGATTACAGAGCCTAATTGCAGCCCAGAGGAATGCCCAAGACACACACATTGTGCTTCCAGGAGATGAGGGTAAATCTGCTCCTGGGGAAGCGGCAGAGGAATTCAGTGTGGTTTTATTGCTGCGCTGAGCAACTAAAAGCGCTGAGGAAGGACGAGGCAGGGTCAGCCCAAGCCCCAGAGCCTGGGACCTGCTGGGGGGTGAGGGTGAGCATGGCAGATATTTGACCAACTCTCCTTCAAGGGGATATTCACAGCCAGTGCTGAGCCCAACACTGACCCTTCCAGCCCAAACCTCCTTCCCTCCAACCTGGGGGGCCTCTTGCCAAAGAGCTATTAAGCCAGGATGGGCTGTGGGATGCCTTCTCCAGGGTGACATGTGTCCCAGACCCTGAGCCACCAGCATTTCTGCAACCAAAGAGGAATTTCACCACTGTGCTGCTCTCACTATGTCCACAAGCTTGCAGAAAAATCCCACCCATGCTCATTTTAAGAGCCCAAATCCCTAATGTCACCCTTACCCTGTGGGCACCTCCACCTCCTTCCATACTGCCGGAAAACCAAATGGCAGAGGACAAGGCCAGAAGCAGCTTCATCACCTGATTCCTCTCCAGGCACCCTCCAAAAATCTCCTGGCTCCTTCATCCCACTCCCCCTTTGGCTCCTGCTGGCACTGGCTGAGACAGACCATCCCGTTCCCCCTTCCCATCACTGTGCCCCATAATCTAGTTTCTTGGACACAAATTAGTCAACACCAGAGCTATGTTAATTAGTGACTCATTAATTTTTCAGTTCACTGATTGAATGGGAAGGGAAAAAAGCGCACATTCACATTGTAGACACCCAAACTTGGTTTCACCTGAACTGCAGCACTTCTTTCTCATTTCTTAAAGCTATTCGGAGATGACATTTCAAACACAAATGTCAGTTTGAAACAAAACACTCTGGGAAAAGTTGAAGTGAAGCATTCTGACTTTCTTAAATTTTGTTTTTCCCCCCTGTGTGAAGGGGAATGGGCGAGGAAATGATTTGATGAATTTGCCCTGAATGGCAGAATTAGCACAGCTGACTAAGCATTGGCTTTTTTCAGAAGACAGTTACGTCCCACGAATTTATCCTTTATGTCATTGTTGCAAATGTAGAATTAGTGCTCAAAGCTGCTGGGGAGAAACTGAACGTACTGCGAGGAATCAGCTGCTGCTCTGCACGGACACAGATTTGCTGGCACATCCACAGGTCCCTGCCTCACAGGCAGAACCGGGGTTCGTTGCCGTCTGGTGGCCCCCTTTTACCTGCCCCCAGAGCTTTTGCCTCTGCAACAAGGGCCTGAGCTCTTCTGAAGCCAGAAAAATGCTCTGAGTGTTCCCGATGGCTAGGACTTTGTTGAAATATTTACTCAAGGCTTAATCAGGCAGGTCTTTTTATGCTGCAAGTAGCAGACAGGTTCAAAACCTGCTTCTTTTTTTCTTTTTACTCCTAAATGAATACACAGGGCTGGGAAGGACTTCGGACTGGTGCCACTGCCTCCAGAGGAAAACTGGGTGGCAATTTTAAGGAAAATCCTTGTTTTTTCCCCCCTGATCCCCAAAAGTTGATATTCAGAAAGCGTCAATGACCAAAGAGCTATTAAGCAGGCAAGGAGGAAATTGGAAAAGTGGAGAAGAATGTCCCAGCTTTATTCCTATTCCACCTAAATTTGTGAACTGGAAGCATTTGGGTGAGGTACCAGCAGCCAGGCGCCTGCATGCACCTCCCGCAGCCCTCTGCTCAGGGGAATCTGCAGTGCAATAAAGGGATTATTACAACTTCCATCACCTTTAGTGGCCTGATTTCTCTTAAAAGCTCTTCCACCAGACTTGCCTTTTCCTGTCGCAGCTTGCCATGGGCTCACACCGTTCCCTCTGAGCAAGAAAACCTCTTTGAGTTTAATTCTGCCAGCACAGCACCAATGCGGGAGCAACCAGCCTAAAGCAGCCCGGTGAAAACTATCCCTCACTCCAGCATCCCCCAGAGCAAAAAAAAGTGCCAGGGGAAAAGCTTGGGATTTGGTGATTTAAGGATGATACTGCATTTCTTAAAAGCACGGTGCATTTTCTGCTGGTTGCATTGCTTCCTACACACCGATTACGTGTCACTTGGTCCAGGACAGCCGAGAGCAAGCACACAGGGTTGTCTCCTGGTGAGACCCCTCACAGGGGAGTTGAGGTTGATGGGTGACATGTCATGTTTGGATATTTGGAGATGATTAAGCCCTGGTTTGGTTTTGCAAGTCAATAGCCATCTCTTTGGTGAACTTCTCCATATAACTGCTCTGCCTTTTGCTTCCTGAACAACACACTGGGAAATCAAAAGAGCACAACCAGTTCTGGATATTAATTACAAAATATCTTGGTATTCACTGCTTTTAAAACTCCAGATGCTGCATTTGCCAAATTGCACCAGAGCATTATCTTATTTAAAAAGGAATTACATGTTCCTGTCCTTTGTGGTTTGAAAGAAGAGCACCCGCAGGAAACAAGCACATCCTAAATGCTCAGAAAGCAACTAGTAAATGAAAACCCACAAACTTATTGTGTCTAAAAATACGTATGTGAATTTTAAAGCTGATCTCAGGAGTTTTCAGGCTGACTCAGGGCTCTCTCGCCTACCACCTTTTCATGTTCCCAGACTGGAGCACAGACAGGGCTCTCCCCCTTCCTTAGAGGGCTTCACCTTGGGCTTCGCTGTTTGCAGTGACTCACTTAGTCCTGAAGATGGGTGTGATAGACCTGTCCCTCCCCGCAGAGCAGCCACGCACTATACACTTGCCTGGATCATTTCCCCAGTCCCTACAGCAGGTAGATCTACTGCCTGCCTTAGTTTCAGTCTCATTTCTTTTTATTCAGTCCTCCCTATTTCACAGTCGCTGGGTATCCGCTTTTATCCTTGCAATAAATTAATCTCCAGTGCCGTTTCTCGGTCTTATATCATTTCGAGGCACCGAACTCCATCCCTTCCCAAGTCTGCTCCTCTGTCTCCCTCATGATGCTCTTCTGAGCTTTTAGTCACTTGCACTCAAACCTTTAATCCTAACTTTCATTTTTTAAAGTGGTTTATGACTTCTTCAATTTAGTAAGACGTTACTGAATGAGGCTGGAGTTTGTCTTGTCAGCTTTTCCAGCAAGGTTATAAATCTGCTTGTGGAACACGGATCTGATGAGAGGTTTGAGGAGTAACAGGCCTTTACTCCTAACAGGCTGCAGATGCCCGTGCCTCTGAATCTCAAATGAGATCTATTTTAAATATAATTTATTTTTCTCTGGAATGCATAACAGGTGGGGATGCTGTGGGTGTTCTTCAGGGGCAGTGAGTGAGCTGTGCCCAGTGCGCCCAGAGCAGCCTCCCGCAGCGCTCACTGGTTAAGGTGATTCTCAAACCCATGCAACCTTAAATCCCATCATCTTATACACAAAAGGCATGGTCTCTGCCCAATAGAGGAACGTGGTCCAGAGTGGTCAAATGGCATCCATGGACTGGATTGATCCCTTGAAGCTGTCCCATCCAACCTGCTGCCTTCACCCTGGAGGAGACAAGCCAGAGCTTGCTGCAGAAGGCACAAAGACCCATCCAATAACAGGGGAGACATGTGCAAGGGGAAGAGCAATTAAGGTTGCTCTGCAACACATGGTAATAGTTGCCCAGGTTTTAGCCAGAGTGTGCTGACAAGGTTACATTTCATCCAAAACTTCTTAATAGGCAGTTACATCCAGCAGCAGCAGCAGGACAGGAGGGACCCCACGCTGGAGTCTGCCCTTGCCACGGGAGAGATGCACTGGAAATCAGATGTAAATAGTTCCTCAGCACCCATTTTTAATGCTGGAAACCAACATAGCCAGTTTACCACATATCCAGAGCTCATGGTTAAGGCAGTAGCAGGCCATTTGCTTGTGAAGCTTAATGCAAATTTATACATGGGGCAACAGGGGATTATCTCACAGTCCCAGCACCGCTTCCCCAGCTGGATGTGGCCACCATTATCCCCAGGGAACCTGTACCATCACCCACTGCCAGCACCTCATCCAAGCCCTAAACATCCTCATCACTGCACAGGGAGCCCAGTCTGCATCCCATACACCTCAGTACCCCTCATCAGCCATGCCAGAAGTGTTTAAGAGCCTAAACACGTTTTTGTTATGTTATACCATTAAGCATCACAAATAAAGAACAGCCAAAGCCTGTACACTGTGCTCTGACTTCCACCTATAAAACCTGGGACCTAAACAGTATATTCTTCAGCCCCACCTACTGGCACCTTATCTATTAGCTCTTTGCATATGTAGCAGTAAAACATCTCCACGTTGCACAGATACAGCTCTCCCAAAACCAGCACCCCGCACCCCAACACTGCTCTTGAACATCAGACCCGGCCGAGGGCAACCTGCCAGGGGCTCCGAAAAATCAATGTCCAGATCTCTGCCCATTAAAGCATGTCACCATGATCTTTATGGAGAAGGGACGTGGACAACAGCCATAAGTTAGGCAGGCACATAAAGAAAGACTAACCTTTGGACAAGCTTTTCCTGAAAACGCAGCATTTCCTTGGAACCGAGTCCAATGGGGAGAGTTATTATGGGAAGATTTACTTCCACTGGGATGCCAGGCTTTTAGTATCAGCATTTTAAATAATGCACATTTAAAAAGGTTATTTTAGTGTGAGAAAAGGTTAACGCTATTGTTAGTTGTCTCCTGCCTATCCTGGATCAAGTGCCTTATGACATCCACTAGGAGAAGAAATAAATGTGGTATTACCTGGCTCGGGCACAGCTGTGTCAGACGGTGGCAGTGGACGAGGGCCAGAAGAGGGGGAGCCACGATGTGCTGTCTGGCTGCAGATTTCCATCTTGGGGAGGTCCTGGTTAATGGGGTCAGCTTGGCTGTTCCTCCAGGTTTTGGCTCTTCTGAATTTACCATCTCACATTCTGCAGTGCAGCCTACCCCTGGGCAAGAGAAGCACAAGCTGCACATCAGCTGCTGCTTGTTAGGAGACATCCACCAGTGGCCCCAGTCCACCCTCCTGCTCCCCCTCCTACCCCAGCAAAGCAGCTAGGGGTTTACACAGAGATCTGGAGGAGCCACACCAGTTAAACAGCCTCAGATGTTCACAAAGACCATGGTGCCTGTTGCTGCAGAATCTTTGATAAATTATGCTGTAAAGTCACAAGGGGGGGTTTATTATTGTCACCCAGCAAACACAGGCCTGTGAGCGAGCGACGGGAAAGGTGCAGAGCTCGATGCTTTGCTGTGTGCTTGGACACATCCTTGAGAGACTGCAGGGAGTAGGTCACATCACAGCCATCTTCTCCCCTTGCACTTTCCCAGTCACCTTACCCAGTCCCATCACTCGTGTTTTGTCACCTCCTGGTTTCAGTTTATGAGCAGCTTGGTCACTGGTTCAGCAGTGCTGCTGCTGAGTTTGCATGAGCCCTGACTGTTATGCATGGTGGGTTATTAAAGTAGCTGGCAGGTATATCAATCCATCAACCATACCCCTCCTTTCCCTCTGGCTCATTTTTCTCCCCCCTTGCCCCCTCCCCAGGCAAAGGCAGGGGGTGCAGTGGTGTGAGGCAGCCAGGGATGCCCCGGGGAAGGCTCTGCAGAGCCAGGAGTGGGACAGAGAGGGAATTAGAGCATTTGAGTTCCCAACCTTCCTCTCCTGCTCCGAGCACGGGAACAAGAGAGGGGCCCAGCAGTGACAAGGACATGCTGGCAGTGTGAAGCTGGGAAAATACTCAAGAGATTCTGCGTTCTGGTGCAAAACCCCATTTTCCTAGGCTGGCACTTATTTGAGCATCCCAATCTAGTTTTCCCAATTTTTCTTCTCTCTTACTAAATGAATCAGAAAGCGCTAGATGCTGTGTGCCCAACTGTCTGCTTGCCAGCCAAACACAAGCTCAGGGGACTGGGGTGGGCTTGCTGGGCAGCAGAGAAGACCCAGAAAGAAGCAGCTTTAGAAGCAGACCCCCCCCCAGCCTGGCAGCCAGCACAGCCATGCACCCCCAGAACCATCTGGACCCCGCAGATAGGTAGCATGAATGCTCCCCTTATAAAATGATGACCATTATCAGGGCAATAAATATGTGCTTGGAGCAGCTCCTAAACATCAAACAGCGCACCAGAGAACTGCAGACATACCTGCTCCACCTCCAGAAATGCAGGGGACAGCAGGTTCCTGCAGCACTAGGCACACCTGGGAATGGTAACACCAGCAGAAGGACAACAACCAGGAGCTTGGCCCAGAAAAAGCTCTAAGACTGATAATATTTACAACCTTCACAGGCTTAGCTATATTACACACAAGCAGTTGAGTAATAGAGACCCTAGAAACTAAAATAAAAATTAGTAGAGCTCACAGCAGGCCAGCATCTCTAAAATCAGAGTAGAGGCTCTAACCTGGCTTTAATAGCTGAGGCTGCCTCTCTGCCCCCAGCTGAGACCCCTCAACCTTTGACGAGCCTTCTAGAAAAGCCCCCAGGCAGGGCTGTGCTTTTTTTCATGCTCTGGAAGCTTCAGAAGAAGCAGTAGCATGTTCCTCCTGCCCAGAGCCTGGCTCTGAAAATACCCTATATTCATATGAGAATGTTTAATGAGCACTAATATCTCTAATAACCTACATGGAGCTCACACACAAGAAGGTCTGCCTCAAGCCTGTCTCACCTGATCCAGCTCTGCAGTAGACACAACAGAGGTTGAAGATATCATTGTAGGAGGCTGCAAGGTGACTAGTCCCAGCCCTCAGCCTGACTCTGGGCCGTACTGCTGCTTGCAAAGCACAACTGGTTCTCCAACCTCTTGCATTTGGCAGGGCTACAAGGATGAAGGAGGATTTGAAAGCTGATTCTAGATTAAACAGCCCTGGAAGCTGCAAATGCTGTTGGACAGTAGAAACTGAGATGGTGACTGCTGCTTGGAGAAAGAAAAACTAAAGTTAGAAGAGAAGCTTAGAAGATGTGCTGCTCCAAGAACCAGAGCAAGCAGAGAAACTGGCTGTTGCTGCTTACTGCAGGATAAGGTGATAAAAGGAAGCTTCTACTTTAAGAACACAAAACACTGGGTGAAAAAGATGCTTTTCTGCAATATAAAGTGTTCCTGGATGAGGAAATCGACACAAACTCTTTTTGAATCCACACCACTAGGATTAAGATTGGTGCCTGCTGGTGGAAGAGGCACTGAGCTGCAGCACCATGAGGCCCAGGAAGGGCTGGGGCTAAAACCACCACCCATAGGTCACCAAAACTCATCCCTTGGTGCTCACAAATGCTGGACTCCAGTGCTGTGCCAATGACTGTGCCATACAACTTTGTATTTTCAACTGTGTACCCAGCTTTGTGCTGCAATCCTGCAATGTGCTGACCAGCTCCATGGAGAAGACCCTGCTTGGCCAAGCCCTGGTGCATCTGCAGGTGGGGGACCATGGCTGAAGGATTGCAGGTGAGTCTGGCTGAATGTCTCAAGTGTGGGTTGTTGTAGCTGTGAGCTATCTCAGCTCTACTGCTAGTTAGCTAATGAGTCTCCTAACTAAATCATTAGCTCTGGCTGCTCCCTGTTAACCTTTTCTCCCAGTCTCATCAAGAGAGATGAGGAAACATGCATCATATAGAAGGGGAAGGTCTATCTTTTTATTCTTTGATTTACGGATGTGCTAACCTGCAATGCTTTCTGGGATGAAGCTTTTCCCCACCATAACCCTGCTGTCTTTGGCAATATTACAGCTGGGAAAAATTTATCTCACTTAGTGGAAAAAGGTGGGCTAAGGAGGAAGGGAGGGAAGGACTTGCTGATTCTAGCCCTGGGATTAGATTTCTCCAAGCAGGAGAAATTGATAGATGGTGGATTTACAGGGGATCCAATGGGAACAGCAGAGTCAGCCACGCGGTGTGGTTTGCAGTCTGCAATCCCAGCACATTCTGCAGCTCGTGTGTGGTTTAACTCAAATTTAATTTACTTCGATGGGAACTTGTCTTTGCGTTTGGACTTGCATACAGTGGCATCATGCATACCTGTGAGCGCACAGCTGACCAGCAAAGGGAAAGGCTTCCTCTACAGAAATGGGTAATCGGGGAGAGTTACAGTGGTTGCTTTGATTTGCTTTATCCAGGGATACAGCCCCCTGTCCCACCTCTGCTCTGTGTTCTGGTTGTGGCTTGGCTGATGAGAAGGTCTGCTTGAAGCCGCAGGGCTTGATGGTTTTCTGTGGCATGTTTTCCCTCTGGGATACCCATGGGTGATGACAGAGTTGAGCAGAAGGACCAGAGGCACAGAGCAAGGTCACACAGGACACCCGGTAACAACACAGGGAACTGACTCTCCAAGGTGCCTGTTTGATAGTTCTGCAACCTGCTGGAGCAGCAAAGGATTTACTCCTCTCCAGTAAATCTTTTAGGATCTTAGGATTGTTTTACAGACTCCACATGGATATGTCTCAACTAACTTCCAGTGGCTTTTCTTTTAACATATGTGTCCCAGTCATACCATAGAAAGGAATATGTTTAAGACTGGCTGATTCAGCTTAAACTAAGCTGTGGTCAGATACTTCAGGTAGGCTAAATCATTCACTGCCATGAATCAGCACACCTCCTTTCTAATATAAACCTTGTGCCTTACATCACTCACCCTTGATTTTTTGCGAAGCTTCTTTTCTTTCATTTTCCAAGCCCTATGGCTTCGGCCTGGGCCCATATTTGTAACTCCGGTGCACAATACATCTTTTGCTGTATATTTTGCCTTGCTTAAAAGCGTTTTGTAGTAATGCTCTGAGCAAATGCTTATGGAAAGATATCCCTGTCCTTTCAGTTGTTGTCTAAGGTGTTCTTAATTAATTGAGCAGGTTCCTACCTGAAGCACCAGGTTTGGGGATACAAAGCCCAACTTCTTACTCTCTCCCTTTGCTCCATGGCCAGCAGCACTGGGGGGGTTTGTGCCAGGGAAAGGCACCCCTGAGATCAGCGCTATCCGATGTGGCTGGAACATCGGGGGCTATTTGATGGCACATGGGACCATAAGATGAGCCCTTTAGGGGATGGCTCAGCCTAGCAAGTTGTGGTTGTCCAGATATGCCCCAATGCTGACCCCTGGGAATAGGGGTGAATGGTGCAGAGAGAAATGTGATCAAATCTAACCCCATCAACAGAAACACATAATAATGTTAGAGGAAAGCAAAGCAATGCAGGATTAGCTGCCCATGACCTGAGGTTGTTCTGTCTGTGTATCTCATTTATATGAATGAGGTGTTCCTATTTGTCTTCCATGGTATTTGGTTTTTCTCCATCTGCTTATCTGCCTGGGAGAGCACTGCCTGGAAGGGACCAAGTGGCAGGATGAGGCGGTAACGAGCAGAAGAGTGATTTGGTTAGGGCTGTGGAGATCAGTGATCCCAAGCTAATGGGGTATATTGCCCCGGAGTGGTGAAAGGAAATGTCTTCCCTGCTCTGTGAATACTTCCAAGGTTTTTTTTTTTAAGTCTCTCCCAATTCTAGTGACAAACTGACAGCTTTTCTAGAAAACTAGAAAAATCCTGAAAAACTCACCAGGTAAAAGCCCCCAAGGGGTTGAGGCTGTGCCATGAAGATGGATGGATAGGTGTGAGCAAGTGCATGGTCACAAGCTTGAAAGCCCGTGCTGTGGGGTGGCTCTCCCAGTATGACTGACTGGGCTGGCTGCAGCCTCGGAGCCAGCAGGTTATTAGTACTGTGTTCAGTTGTCTTAAAAATATAACAGAGACTCTACTCAGAAGGACTTGTCTAACTTCAACACTTTGTGTGAAAAGGTCCTGGTGTGCCAGTAGATGCATAACTCTTGTTATTCCTCCTGATAAATTTTTCTTGTTCTTCAAATACAAAGGTAGGCACAACATTACCCGAGATGATTAGTTTTGAGGACTAATTTTGAATTCAAGACACTTTGGGGTCTGATAGTCACAGGGAGATGTGTAGTCCTTTCTGAGCAGGGAAATCTCTTCACCTACTACTGGTTCGCCTTCAAACAGCTGAGTGATCCCGGATCATGTAAAGGAGGAAAATTCCAGACTTCTGAGCACATTAACTCAGGATCTGAAAGAGCAGATGGGGTATGGCAGACCTTGTGCAGGGATACCCTTGGTCAGGAGTCAAAAGGTTTTTATGTTCCTGGTCAGCAAGGTCCAATGCAGGCTTCATAAAGTGGCTTTTTAGCTGTCTGAAGTTCTTGACTTTGTTTAAAGCCCTAGTTCTTGGGGTCCTGTGGGCATGTGGGCATCTCAGCTTTTCCTAATTCTCCAAGTAGGAGAGGAAAGCCAAAAGGGGTGCTCGAGTGCACTGTTTGAAAGAAGATAAACAACCTGCTCCCAAATTCGTGCTAACTTTGAAGTACTAGTTTTTTCCTCACCTGGCTCTGGGTCAGCAGTGTTGGGCAGAGGGTCTTCACCCACACTTAGCGGAATCAAGCTTTTGGGCTGCACTTGAGGCAGTCACCTGATTTATTACTTAGTTAAAAAATCTACCTACCACAGCGTCTGGCAGGGCTGTGCACTGATGAGGTTAGTGAGTCAAATCCAGGGTCTGGGTTTGAAAGAGGTTGGTAAAGAATAAGATTCATAACTGTTGTAATTACACAGACCAGCAGTGGGGTGATTAAGTTCTCCATCTGGGAAATAGAGCTGACCTGTTAGTGTCCAGCCAGCTTGGTGATAGCTGGGAAGCTGATGATTTATGCTGTGGGGATTCACTTTTCTAATGATTTTTGGAAAGAGGGTCCATCATCTGAAGTTGCTCATGCCTGTAGATCAGCCTGATAGGTTTGCTGTCTGTGGTGGCTTGTTATTCCTGTTTGATTGCTCTGCTCAACACATGTATTTGGGCCGCATCACCCTGACCTGGATGAGTGTGGAGGAAGGATCCCCCCTTTAGGGGGATGTGAGAATACTCAAAGCAGCATTATGGGTGTGAATGGAGGCAAACATGAGGGCAACTCATGCAGTTTGTGATGCAAACACGAAGCGATGTTAACTGATGAGTTAAGGTGAATGAACTTGCAGCTCGCTGGGTAATCGCAAAGATCAGCCATGCCTAGGGAAGCCTGGTATCTCCTTTTGCACTCCACAAGATCTTCCATACCCCACATAACCCAGTCTTTCATCTCCCTGTCGATCCCTGCCTCTGATGTCCCTTTGGCAGGGTGTGCTGCAGGCAGCTGGAGCGTTGCTGGGTGCTGTTTTGTCTGACGTGGTCTTGCAGCATTGGGCTGCTCCATGTTATCTCGAACAGCTGCAATCTCCTTTAAAAAAGTGAACAAGAAAAGAAAATTAAGACATGTTTATACAGTTCGATTATGCACTGGAGGGCAGAGCTTGGAGGCTGCGTGTGATCAGTGTTGGGGGGGCTCGTAGTGTGTAGATTTAGGGGCAGCAGGGAAGGGGCACCCCCCTCCAAGGCTGGGGGACACGTCTGGCTGTATCTCAGTGTGAGGGGTGTCAGCTCCATCTGTCAGCAGCCCCCACCCCAGGTCTCCATCCCAGCAGCTCCTTCCAGCCCTGGGAGAAGACCTGAGCACGGACGCCTAGTTTCCTCTGCCCGCTCCTCACAAATGAGCTGCTGCTGAGGGAGATGGGGCAGGAAGGAGGGGGGACCAAGTAAGAAGATGGTGCAGGAGGGGGGCAACCGAGTGAGAAGATGCTTTTGGAGGTGTTGCAGCGACACTGATAAGGGGAGAGCAACCACTCCTGTGGCACTGCAGCACAGCTCTCTCAAGGGGAGAGAAAAAACCCTCCCAAAATAAAGCTTTGCAGACAACCATACTCAAGCCAGACCACCCCCTCCAAACTTCCCACCACCAGAGATGCCAGTGAGGACATTCCCTGGGCAATGTCCCCGTGTGCAGGGCAGGGTGTGGGGAGGTTTGTAGAGGGCGAGGAGCTGCTGCCATCGCAGCCCGGCAGCTGCGGAGGTGTGAAATGCTGACACGCCAGCTGCCAGCACCATTTACATCAGCAAGATTGGTCTCTTAGGACAATAATGGATGTAGGACAAATGATGATGGTGAGCTGAAAGTGCTATTACTCATTATTGAAACTTTGGATTACTCTCTGGCCAGTGCTAAAACTATAAAGCCGGCAGCCAGTGGACAAGCCCTCGGTAACCTCTGCCACCGAACTAAAAGCTTTCGGAGGGGGAACAGAAGTGCTATAAATCTTGCGGGCGACGTTTAACATTTGTCAGAGAAACACTTTGGACTTATTTTAATCTCTTCGTTTCGGAGAGTTCATCATAACAAATAACCGGTGCCTCCAGCCCGGCCAGTGAATCCCCCGCCTCTCCCGGCTCCAAATGGAAACTCAAAGTGGCCCCTTAATAGCGAGGGCAGCTCCGCGCGTCGGAGCCTCGCCGGCACTGTGTGGTCTCCCAGCCCCTCCTAAATGGATACAGCCCTTGCAGTGTTTACACGTGCTGCCTCTTATGGCAATGACACTGGGGCCTGCAAATGTTTTAACTTGATTTTTAGGTGGTTTTTTTCTTTCCTTTTTCAAAAAACTGTCCATTTATCTTCCTCAGCGCTTGGAAGGAAAGTAAATTATTTATGGTGCGGATGTTATAGGGGATTGTTCCTGCATTAACATTTCATTTGGGAGTGTTAAATCTGTCTCTCGTGCGAAGTTAGGGATTGGATTTGTCAGGTGACTTGTCCAGAGATGAATCCCATCCAAGCACACATCCACCAGCACATCTTCCCCTGCCCAGGTCCTTCCCCGCCATGGACGGAGCACCCCATGCTCCAAGTGAAACAAATGAGGGGGCCAAGGAGAATAATAACCTTATAAAGTGTTATTTTTAAGCTGTAAATTTCTACACTCACCTAAGTGAGAAGCAGTCTCAGCTAAAAAAAAAATAAGGGATTCTGTGTGAACTTCTCACATGCGGCTCTGCCAGTGCGCTGCCATTAGCATTCCTGCTATTTCCATCCTGGCTTATTCAGGCCACACTGTTCTGCTTGATGAGAGACTGTTATGGGTAGGTAAATCAGCCAGTAACGCGTTGGATCAGGTTATTTAAGAGTTTACTAAGCCTGATTTTAAATTAGTATGTCAGAAAACAAGTGACCCTTGTTATTGTCCCCATGGTATCCAAATGAAAGATGTACTGGGGTTCCCTGTGCTGGGCTGTCCTTGTCATTGCTGCTCCCAGACCCTTTCCCAGGAGAGAAGGCAGCAGGCTGATGTGTGACATATTAGGAAGAGACCTTTTTTTTTAAAGACTTCAAAAGTATTAGGGTGAGTTTTAGACATACAAGTAACCACTATATTAAAAAAAATAGATTAAAAAAAAAATAAATTCTCGCTGACGTCCTACTGCAAACAGCAGGGCTTTATCCAGGGGAAAGCTGTTAGAGGAAAAACATAACCTGACAAAAGCTGTCTCGTGTTGCTGAGCACAGCGTGTATCCGAGCAGCTGCTGCGGAATGGCCGGTGAGCTGTAAAGGCACTGCTTTTTCTACACGCATTAACTTGTGCTGCCATATGCCCAGCATCAGGATTTCCAGGCCGAATTCTGGCCATCCCCAGCACACCTGGGGCAAGGACTTTCCCCCCTCTTGGCCACCATTAACCTTTCTGTGGCTGCAACGACGGAGCAGGTTGCAAAATGCTCCGAGAGCCGCTGCTGAAAAGGGTTGGATAAACAGATTGTAGAAACAGCATGTACTTAAACCTTGACCACCACCGCTTCCCTGCTGCATGTTAATGTCTTTCTGGGGGAAGTCTGGGCACAAATAACAGCCAAACAGCAGTTCTGAGGTGCCTGCAGCGTGTTCTCTGGTGAAGGACTGTTTGAGGAGCGGGTTGGAAAGCAGAGGGTGGAAGCGGGAGGGCTGGGAGCGCCTGGAGTTGGGAGCCTGCAGTGGGTTTGACCAGAGAGGATGAGTCTGTTAATGGAAATATTGATTGTCGTGAAGGTTCAGTGCTGCCAACCAACCTGCACATATGGTACTGGTTTTATTGATATATGAATAAGATTAAACATGACACCTGTGTCAAGCGAATCCCTTGGTACCATTTAACTAACACTTAAAGCAGCTGCTTTTGAAAGATTACCTTCAGGCACGGGCCACCCAAGCAGAACAATATCATCACCTTAAGCACTTTCCCAGTTGCCGACAAATGGGAATTCTTGCCTTCTAGCAATATAATTAAACAATATTAGTGAAAGTCAAACAACAGGGCATTCAGCTCCTGAATGTGCTCTCTGGCTAGATGGTGGCTTCACTGGTTTTATTGTTATCTCTGCGCGCAACTGCACGTCTGTGGGCGCTGGGGCCCTCTGAGTCTCCGAGCTGCTGGTGTGAGATTGGGTTGTTGGTTTGCCAGTAGGATTTACTGTGAAACAAAATGTGGGGCTGTTCTGAAATCTTCTATATTGCTGTTTTAAAAAAAAAATAAAATTATCTTCACCCTTAATAGAATAGTCTTATCATGACAACAGGCCAGGAATTAATTTCATTTCTTACTGGGAGTGATAGAGTGGATTAAGGATGTGTCTTCCTGCTCAATAACAAGAAAGCAATTGAACTTTAGATCTTGTGTGAGTGCAAGAAAGTTATTCCGTGTTGGGGACACTGTCAGTTTTCTTTTTTTCTTATTTCTCTTCAAACTTCTGCTTCCTAATTTTTAGTCACAACTCAGGAAAGACTGCCAGGCAGGAGTAATAGCCAAAAATTCAGGCTTCTGTATGGCAAGGGTACCTCTGTAACACATCTCCTCTAGGAAAGGGTGCCATGCTCCAGCCCTCACTGCTCTGTAGCTGACGAGAGTAAGGTGGGTAGGGGACAGTGTCATCTGCTGCCCAGGTGGCAGGTGACTGGCTGCGCTGTCGCACAGCTCTGTGACAATGTGGTATGGTGATCGCAGTGACCAGCTGCTCGGGTCTCATCAATACATCCCCATTTCCCCAGCTTTGAGCATCCCTGTAGCTGGAGGCTGTGTGAGAGGCAGGGGGAGAGTATCCAGCCACCGCTGCCTTCCAGAAGTGACATGTTAAATTAATAACCAGTTTCATCTCTCTACATCCACTGCCTATCCCTGTGTCTAATCTGTCCACCTCTTCGAGTAAATCATCCTTGTGTTAGAACTGCAGGGATCTGCCTAGGAAAGGAGTGAGTGGTGATGGGTGCTGGATTGAAAGCAGAGAACGGATCGTTCATGATATGGCTATTAGTACTTTTGCCATTAATAGGCCAAATCTTCCTTAGAAGTCACTTAAGCACTATGCCCTGATATTACAGGCTTGATAGGAAATTCAAACAGCTTGAATTGCCATTAAATGAATCCCCTTCTCAATGCCAATTTTGAACTAATAGAAGACCATTCCTGTGATGTAAAGTCCTACTGACTTCTGAGTCTCTGCATGATTTCTCAACGTGGACCTGACCAGAAGATCAAGGCTTACCCTGGAGAAGATTTACATGCACCTAAGCGCTTTAGGAGCATAAATCCCTTTGACTGATGAGCACAAACTCCACGAGGTGCCAATACCTTCGGCAGAACACGACGATCTGCCTGGCGCACGCAGGCAGAGAGCTCATTTCGAAGGAGCGCGTGGCCATAAATCCTCTAAATACTTTTGAAAATCTTTTCCAGAGTTGTTGAGCAGAAAAAACAGGTTTGTGGGCTGCAGGGAGCAGATGTATCCTGTGCACATCAAAGATGTATTGGCTGCGTCATGACCTCATGAAATTGCTTGAGCTGGCAGCGCTTCCCCTGTTTCTGCCATGGGTGCAGCTTAATGATACAATCTACCGTTGTTTAGCTTTTGGAGTAAAACACAGGATAGAGCCAAACATATATAACTTTGTAATTGCTTTGCCTGCCCCTTGGCTCCCCTGCAAACTCCTGTCTTTTATCCTCTGCCTGCTCCCGCCGCGCTTCTGCTGCCGCCGGTGCGGCTCGTGACAGCGCGGCCGGGTTTATGAAGGCATCACCCGCCGGTGTCAGAAGTGACACATCCCAATACAAATCTAGAGCTCCCCCTGTCCTAAGCCTCTGCTGACTATATTTATAATCCAATCATGCCGAAAAACACAAACATAACTCCTGTCTGACCTTCTCTATTAAACCATGAGGACTTTTTTTTTTCTCTCTAGGATTTCTAATACCTTGACATATGCAGTATTTTGTCTGGTGGCATTTCCCCTGCTGTTTGTCATGTTATTTACATGGCCAGAGGATGCCTTACAAAGCTGACAGCTTCGGGAAGGTGTATGAGCACCTTGAGAAGGTGTCCGCTGGCAGCCCTTGTTGGGTTCTGTGCAGAACGGGGCAGTGACTTGGAAGGGAAGCGATGCCAGAGGCAGTCTCTGAAGAACGAGCGCAAATGACTGCTTTATGATATGTTGTTGAGGCTGGAGGTAATGAGAAAAGCTCTCCCCGGCTCCTGTGCCTTTCACCCTCGCAGTCTCCAGGCACCTCCATGGTATGACAGCATCGTTATTATCCCAGTTTATAGGATACAGAGGTTAAAGCATCTGCTCAAGGTCCTTCTGAAAGGTAATGGAAAGGGCAGGAACGGGACCCAGGTACTGTGATTCCCCTTGTTCCCCTGAAGCCTAATTCCTGCTCTTGCCTTTTGCTTTCTAAAATCAGGTGCTTCCCACAGAGAACTCAGTGTCTCTGTTTATGGGGGGGGCTATGTTCAGTGCTATAAGCAGAAACCTTCCAAAACACCACCCATATCATCCCACCAAGGCGATTTGGGTGTTTTCTGCCTGAGCCCCTCTGCACCCACATAAATGGCTGCCTGGAACAGGGGGATGGAGAACCCACCCGGATTCTCCTCTTTCCTGCACAAAAGCAGACCTGTGTTTGAAGACTGGTGCAAGGGATGGCTGCTCTCTTGCTGCCAGCTCTACCTGTGTCTTCTCTTGTTGCTGTGTGGGTCAGGCTAGATGATAGCATGCTCCTTGGTAGGCCTGTTGTCCACCCTCTAGGGCCCAGGGTTCTGCAGACATCCAATATTTAATGAAGACCTTTGTCTACATGAGGAAGCCCCACATAAATGAGGCCTTAACATGATTTTCATTGGACTAGAAGAAATGTCAACTCTTAAGTTTACCGGCTTCACCCAGGCGTCTGAGTTGGATGAAGACAGTTTCTGTCTCGGGGATTGCTTCTGGATTTGGGGATTCCCATCCTGTGCTGGCCTGGGCACTCCCGTGTGAACCACGGTCTTTTGATGCTGGAGAAGTCATCAGCTTCCATTTGAATGTGCTCCCTCTCAGTTCCAACCAGACTGTTTTAGAAGCTATGCATAATTTACGGGCCGGTTATACCCACTTCCAAAGAACAAATGAATGAGTGGAATTCCTTTGTGAGCTGGGTCATACGTGCGGTTGCACCTTCGGCAGAGTAGGAGGCTTGAGACCTTCTACTGATAGAAACTGCTGTGCCAAAGGCTGGCTGAGAAGCTATATTTGCTCCTACAGCTTCTGCTACCATATGTTGGGACTGTGCAAGCCAGGTAGGCGTTGGTGTCGCCTTGTTCTCCTGTGTTTGGATATATTGACTTACCGCTCTACCTTATATACCAGCCTGGCCTATACTGCTGGTGCCGTTATTTCAGCAAAGAGCACAGGGAAAAGCCTGTCCTACCTGACCCCGCTGTGCTGGCAAGGGCTCCTGGTGCAGGAGCTCAGCTCGGAGCTGGAAACTCATGATTAGTGCATGCCTCGCCTGCTGCAATAACAAGAAAATTGCATTTGCTCCAGCCCTTAATTCAACACTTAAATCCAACTTTGGTGGTTTTCTTGCTTTTGCCCGTTTTCCTGAGGCGTGCAGCAGCGAGGGACTGCGCTGTTACCACTAGGGCTGCACTTGAAAAAAGTAACTTCTAAACTTGCCCAAATTGACCGTTTTCCACCAGTCTGATGGGTTGTAGTGCTGCTCCTCTGCCAGCAGATTGTGCATTCCCACCGGAGAGCTATGCCTATATTATGGGAGGGCTTCCCTACAGCAAACATACCTTCACCCTGCAAGGGGACAGGGATTGCCTTTCTGTACACCCTTTTGCAGAGCCTTTAGGGAAAGAGGATCCTTTTCTGTGGCCTCACAGGTGGTGTCACGCTGTCGGTAGGAAACAAAGCTGTTTGGGAATTCATCCCCTTTATGATCTGTGTGGGTTCCTTTGACTTTTGAATGGCCACTGCCCTTGTCGGAGTCCATTCCAGGAATGTTTCACTGTGCTGGGCACTCGTGCCACAGCCTCTGCGGCTTGAGGGTCCCTCATGCATTTAAAATATCCTTTATGGCTGTTAGGAAAGAGAAAATTAAAGAGAATGGCACTTACAGGACATCAAAGATACAAAGGGCCTCTTTATTCAGGAGACATCTCTGCATTTGGGGCAGTATTTTACCTGTTTAAATGGCTTCTTCTAGAGCCCTTAAGTACAGTGTTGTGCCAGCTAAGTATGGATTTTTAATTAAGCCCCCCCTTCCTCCCTCCCCTCTTTTGCACATAACTATAATTTTACAGGTTAAGAAATCCCCTTAATATCTAGCTAGAGGTTTAATGCTATATGCTCTTTAAAGAGCCACCCCCCCCAACCACCGTGCTGCATTAATAGCTCTGAGATGATAATTTTTACAGTCTTCTAGGACTGACGTCTGCTGTTAACACTTCGCGATCATGTCAAGGGAGCGGGGGGGGATGGGAACGATACCTGTCAGCCGATGTTTTAACATATGGCTTTAATCTTTTTAATTAACACAACTTCATGGAAAAAAAAAAAACCAAAAACACAACCAGCCCAAGCAGTTCTCAATGCACAGGCCTTTCTACCTGGGGGGCGCGGTGAGCAGTTCCCACTCCTGCAGGGTGGATGCTCCTCCTTGGCAGCAAAAGGAGCATCACCGGTCCCTGCTGCGACCCTCTGCAGAGCCCTGGGTCAGACTGTGGCCGTGGGGACCTGGGGATGCCGCAGTGACAGACGAATACGCAGGAGAAGACGATTTAAAACCTTAGCTGCTTGCATAATTCATATGTCAAGTAAACATCTGAGTGAGGTTGCCATGGCATCAGGGATGTATATCATCCTGGCCATGTGTGCGCTCAAAAAATTATAGGAAAACTTGTAATGTTCCCCATTTTGGCAAATGTGATGAAAGATACGGTTCTGCTCTTGGTGTCGATGAGGTTTTGTGTGTAAGAGCACTATGTGGCTGTGATCCAAGGAGAGACGATTGCTGCCGTCCTGGGTCAGACTGGGCTGTCTCCTGAAGTGATGGGTGGTGAATGCTCAGAGAGAGAACATACGTACAGTGTTACCTCAGAAACACTCTCCCACAAAACTTACCTGCCCAAACCCAAGCCTGCTCTTGCCTTTTCCAGCCTTTTCACTGGTACTGCTCGAAGCTGGTCCATCTCTTCTCTGCCTGCTGTGACATCCCAAAGTCAGTGAACGAGTCCTTGAATCGCTCACATGTGAGCACTGCAGCCTTATGCTGCCCCAGCCAGTGTAGAAACTCTGTCCTTTTCTACTGTCTCTATTTTTCTGTCACCACTGTACGGGCTTTTGCAGCAACGTGCTCTGGGTGGTGCTGGCAGCACCACTGTGGTGGGATGGGCAGCCCTGGACCCACACGGCCGGTGCTGGACACGCACTTGTGCAGGGCTGGTTCTCTCCCCACAGTCCAAATGAAGATGACCTGTGTAAAAACAAAGGATGGTTAGAGTTGGAAGGGACCTTAAAGACCATCTGGTTCCAAACCCCCTGACCTGGGGCAGGGACACCTCCCACCAGACCAGGCTGCCCAAAGCCCCATCGAGCCTGGCCTTGAACCCCTCCAGAGATGGGGCAGCCACAGCTTCTCTGGCCAACCTGGGCTCTCACCCAGGCTCTCACCACCCTCACAGCAAAGAAGTTCTTCCTCAGATCTCCTCTCAATCTCCCCTCTTTCAGTTTAAAACCCTTCCCCCTCATCCTATGGTTCCCCTCCCTGATCAAGAGTCCCTCCCAATCTCTCCTGAAGCCCCTTTAGGGACTGGAAGGGGCTTGAAGGTCTCTCCAGAGCCTTCTCTTCTCCAGGCTGAACCACCCCAACTCTCTCAGCCTGTCCTCACAGCAGAGGGGCTCCAGCCCTTGGAGCATCTTTGTGGCCCTTCTCCAACAGGTCCATGTCCTCCTTATGTTGGGCGCCCCAGAGCTGGAATACTTATTTGTGGTGAAAAGCACCGGGGGTTTGATTTCACGTCCTTGATTTTTACCCCTTGATCACTTTGTGTACGAGGCCTTTGGGGACTAGAGATGCACAGCCTTATTTTGTGCCCTGCGGTAGCATCTTTGCTCTTACTGCCCCCCCTCCACCTAGTTTGACACCAGGCTGGGTGCGCCCACCCACACCACCACCACCTTCACTTGTGGACATGCCACGTCTCGCTGCCAGCAGAGCTCTGCAGCCCAGCAGACCTGCTCCAAAAGGCCAAGCCACCATGGCTCTGCCTGAACCTCGCTGGCTCTGGTGGGGCTGGGGGACGTCTCTGCAAGCTGAGCTTTGCTGGAAGGAGCTGGGTTTGGGCTGGAGTTAGCACTTCCCAGTGCTGGCAGTCCCTGGTGCCTCCTCCCTGTGATCTGGTCTCCCGTTGACAACAGCCTCTGCTTTGAAGGAGCATTCAAAGCCTCCCGGGACCGGGCAGGAGATGACTTCAGACCTCTCCGGTTTAGCGCGTGGCATTCGGTGGGCAAAGAATCCCCTTCATTAAAACTGATAGATGACACTTTTTGGCAATATTTACAATTCAAAGCGTTCTGATCAAAGTGCTGGAAATTAGGATGTTGATGTGAGATAATTACTCCTTTCCTAGCATTCCCAGCAGCAGAGAGCGTGCAGTTCTCTCTCCCTTTGTATACCCCGTGTCAGTTGAAAGCATTTCTACGTCGCTGATGCCTGTAGATATATTTGCTGACTCTTAATGTCAGCAAATCCCACTATGATTAGGCCTTGAGGTGACAAAACAAAACCTTGACTGTTACAAGGTAGGTAACTCAGTGCTGAGATAAAACCTAAAAATAAACCCCAGTAGCCTTTTAATGGAACTGAGCACAGCACAAAATAAATTTTTATAAGTTGTTAGGTCCTCGCAGCAAAGGGGAGAACTATAAAACCCTGTTTGATGGTTTTTTAATGGCAGTTGTTTCATTTAAGGCTTTTAGTGAAGCAGGTTACATGGCAAAAGCAGAATAATAAACAGTAAGGAAACGCATTCACCCTGTGAAACAGCCACGATTAAACACTCAGCGGTAACTTGGTGATATTGGCTCCGGGGTTTTCAGCAGGACCCTACCAGGAGGGGGGTTTCTGCTGCTCAGGTTTCCATCTCCAGCTCTTGTCCCTGGTCACGTACCCCTGGTTTTGCCTCGCCCTTCGCCTTGGCTCACGTTCACGGCCACTTTATAAACGCTTCTCTGCAAAGTGCTTTTTGGAACTGAGCTTTCTCTATGGGATATCGCGCTGTTGCAGGACTGTAAAATGGGCTTTCCTGTTTTGCTGAATCAGATGAGAGGTGCATGAGGTGGTTTCGCCATCTTTGCCCTCCCAATTCAGCCCTTGCTCTGGATTCTGCAGGTGAAATTCGGGTGTCAGCAATAGTTAACCTCTTAACAACCCTGCGCAGAGGGATCCCTCGCTCTGTGCATCCCTCGTGCCCCCCACATTGTGAAACCATGCGCCATGGAAAACATCCATGGCTGATACACAGAAAGCAGGTGAGGTAGGAACTTTGCAAGAGGTAGAGCCTCCTGAAGCCCAGACCTCCTCCAGCCAAAATTAAGAGGGGGGGAAAAGCAGTGGGCTCCTCCAAGCTTCTCCAACAAGCTGGTGACCAACAAGCAGCTCTTGGGGCAGGTTTGGTTTTATAGGTGGGAGTCTCAGACACTTGGTCTGGGCTTTCCTCCTGCTCCATGTGGTTAAGGCACCAGTATGGTGGAGCTGGCTCGCTCTCAAGGTACGATGTCAGGAGCCCTTTGGCAGGGGTGGTTTGCGGTTTGAAAATCCGTGTTCCCCTGCCTGTGAGCGTGCTTTGTGTCTGGTTTGGAAGAGAGGAGATGATTATGATGAGTCTAATCTATCTCCCCGCAGAAAATTGCTGTTGAACAGTTAATGAATAATGCTCTTTTACTGGGGCTTTGTTTAGAAATGGGCTTAGCTTCGAAGCTTTCATAACACTGCGATACTGGCTATAAAAAGTGAGAAATGTCTGTGAACGTTTCCTTGAAATATTTATAAGTAATACACTGGAAATCCTGCCTACCTTTCTACACTGTCCCAGTCCCAGAGGTTCTGTGGGCAGCTTTGCCCTGGTGGTCACAGCTCAGCTGACGTTGATGGACATCAGGGAAGGATCTCAGGGCAAAATGTTTTCTTTATAATCATCAAGAAATTCCTTCAGCTTGATTATAAATGTTGGGCCTAAGCATTTTGACAGTATCCTTTTAATAGAAACCAACCGTCAACCCCAGTCAAGTAACAATTTACTCTGGGTAGTTAATGCCATTGGAAATACTTTCTTCTTTTTCTTTGTCTTTTTTTTTTTTTTTCAAAAGAAACAAAATTGAGAAGCAAATCCAAACCTGCATTTTCCATTGATCTCAGACCAGAGACACAAACAGCTGGGATTTTAATGTCACACTTTACAGCGATGTAATCAGACCAAACTTCTGAAATCAATATTTCTTCATAACTGACCTTTCCAGATTAATGATATATTGCTATACTGCTCCATAGACAATCATTTCCAATAGAAAGACTAACCATTCACATCACTTTAATTAATCTTTCTCCAGTCTTTGCTCACCCAATGAACTTTTAGTGAAGTTCAGGAGGCAGCAGCCCAACTGTTGAAAGCCATCGTCAAACTGGAGATCAATGCTCGGCGCAGGGGAGAAAATGTCTCCCTGAGCAATGCAGAAGAAATGTATTTACACACACAGACAAAAAAAAATCTTTCTGAGTCTACTCCTTCCTTCTGTGCTGTCTCCCTCCTCTTCACCACCTGGCCACAGCCCCGGGACATGATCATCTGCCGATGGCAGGGAAGTCATTCCCATAGGAACAGACAACGATGTGACAAACAGAGCTCAGTGACCTCTTATAGCACGACCATGCAGGCAGAACGGATGAGCTGTGCAAAAGAAATGTCGTGTTTATGCAAGTTTATTTTTAATAACTGGCTATCCAGGGTGGTGAGCAGCTGGAAACATATTACCGGGATCATTACGATGTTTAAACACAAGCCCGTAATATGGATAAACAGTAACATCACACTGAGGTTTCAGCCAAGAAGCTCCATTAACTCTTTAGAAATTGCGGACAGGCGCAGTCCAGCCAAACAACCATTTGTCTCCTTCTGGCCGGCAGTAAAGGAGTCACCAAAGCCTGGGGTGGGCCAGCTGCTTCTAGAAGGCACGACCAGTGCTTCACCCTGGCGATGCATCTTTTTCATGACTGTTACATGTCTAATCTTTGGAAATGCATTTCAGACCAGCAGTTTAGGTGCCTCTTGGCTTTCCTCCAAGATCCCCAGTGGTGCTGCAAAAGTGTGATGTAGAGAAGTACACTGAGACCACCAACCTATTTTGAGAAGGCACCAAATTACCGGGTTTCAGAGGGACATCTAAAGACCACCACTGTAATTCTTGACTAGTCTTTCAGCTCATCTAGTTCCTGTAGGTAAATGCGTGCACAGCAAAGTTAAGTTCCTGCAGCAATGCAATTTCAGAGCAAAATATCAAAGCCGACAAACCCCCCCTGCTTTGCAGACAGGGGCTGGGGTAGAGGAATGTGCTATGAAGAGCCTCGGGGGGTGTCTCCATCCATGGTTAGGGCTGACCTAGGATCACCCCTCCACTGATACCTGTCAACTGTTTTATACAGTCAACCTCTCAGCTTGATGAAATTCAGAAGTCCATGAAATTGCACCCTGAATTAATCTGGCCCGTTGCCAGGAGAGTAAATAAGTCGTAAGGCCCAAACTTTACGTTAGAAGCCGGGTGGGGTGTTTTGGCTTTTTTTGTATCCTTCATTACCACTCAGGTAAGATGTAATGCCATTATCAATCCAGCCAAAGGGATTCAAACACAAAAGCCTTTGACTGTTATTTCAAAAAAAAAAAAAAAGAAAGAAGTATATCTGACAATAAATTAGTGTCATAACCAGCCAGGCTGTCTCCCCAGGAGGAAAACTGGGGGCTTTGAACTGCTGCTTTTGTGTCGTGGCGTTGGTGTTCAGAGGGTCCCTTTTGACGTGGCAGCCTCTCATCTCCGAGTGACACGACAAGCAGCTTGTCACCGGCCGCGCCAGGCGCTGCTGGGAGCAGTCACAGCACGCTCCTCCAGCTTTGGAAATGCCAATCACGGCTGCGTCCTGCGCAGGGACTCGCTTGTCACTCCCCTTCAAAGACACCCGTCTCCCAGGCGTTCATCCCCAGGGATGGCTCCGAACGCCCCTGGTTGTGGAGGATGGGAAGGTAGGAGCACCCCGAGCTCCCAGGGAGAGTTCCTGGCTGTTCCTCAGTGTTTTGTGTCGGGTCACCCCTGCGCTTTGCTCAGGGCAGGTGAGGAAGCTGTGTGGAAATAGCTCCTGGAGGAAAATATCTACCCTAACCAGTTGTGGGGTCATTGGGTTGGTCCTTGGTGCGTGGTTTCCTCTGAGAAGGTAAAGCAGGTCTCTGCTGAGATGAGTGATAAGCCAGTGGAGAACTGGAGCAAAGTCCTTAAAGCCACCTGCTCCCTGGGTCTGCATGGGAAGCTGCTTTTTCCTTCAGTGAGGATGGAAGAGGAGAAGTGTGAAGTTCCCATGGGCTGGATCGCTCAGGGTGAGTTCTTTCCCCAGCTCTGGTTCTCCAGCAGGAGCTTTTTCCTTCAGGCAGGTCAGAGCTTTATTCCAAGAGCTGAGATTTTGGGGTGTAACGGGAAGATTGTAGTGTGAGAAGAGAGCGTGGGTTTGAAGCAGCGGTGGGTCTGTACAGTGTCACCTCTCGTGCTGGTGCGGGTCCTGGTGTGAGCAGGGTGTGATGCCCACACGTGTGCTGCCGCGTGTGAGCAAGGGGGGTGCGATGCACAAGTCTTGCCAGAAGAATCCTTTAAAAAATAATTAAAAACCACCCAGATGGAGAAGCTCCACTGGGTGCCCTGCAGACGGTATCTCTGAAGAGAGATGTCTGTGAAGAGGCAGCATCAACCTACCCCCTGCCAGCAGCCGCTTAGTTCCCCTGCCTTCAGTGACTGAAATGGTCTTCCCTTTCAGCCACTTTCAGAGTCCTGCTTGTGGATAAAAGGCACAGCTTTGCAGGAGGGGTGCACAGCGTGGGGTTGTTTAGGAGTCAAGTGGTTTGTAGGTGGGATCAACATTATCTCCAGCTGAAGGCGTTGCGTTGTTGATGATTACATTCTTTGGGCATCATAGAATCATATGGGGTTGGCAGGGACCTCTGGAGATCATCTAGTCCAACCTCCCCATCAGAGCGGATCTACCTAGAGCAGGTGGCACAGGAACTTGTCCAGGTGGATTTTGAATGTCTCCAGAGAAGGAGACTCCGTTTGTGCCCATTTCCTCTTATCCTGTCCTTCTTGAACTAGGGAGGCCAGAACTGGTCCCAGTGCTCCAGATGGGGCGTCCCCAGGGCAGAGCAGAGGGGCAGGATGACCTCCCTCCACCTGCTGGTCATGCTCTTCTTGATGCACCCCAGGATGCCATTGGCCTTCTTGGCCACAAGGGCACATTGCTGCCTCATGGTCATCCTGTTGTCCACCAGGACTCCCAGGTCTTTTCCNTCTCAGCATATTCATTTGTGCACGGATAATTCCTCAAGGTCCTGACTGAGATGACAGGTTCTATTGTGCTCTACATCTCTGAGTTTTTTTGGCCCAAGACAAATCATTTTGGGGGCCCCATGGGGCTCCGTTTCAGAACACAGGTTTCAGCAAACAGTGGGCAGAGCCATGACCATGCCTCTGTTTCTGGGTCCCTGGAGGGTGACAGCAGCACACCAAGACGGGTATAAATGCCATCAAATACCCCAAGGAGTGTGAGGTGTGAGTAGGAGCACAAAGCAGGAAAGGTGAAGTGGGAGATGATGTACCACGAAACACAAAAGCTCAGGGAGCAGAGAGGTGACCAAAACTGGAGCAGAACCTGGATCTCCTGCGACCCCATCCCATCTGCGACTCCGTGTTCCCCTCTCTAGGCCAAATACTGCTTTGCAAGTACAAGCAGCTGAGGAAAAGGTAGTTGTGGCTTACCAAAATGTTTTGCATTGAGATGTCATTCCTTATTTTAAGCATTTCACGTGTAGGTCAAATAGACATCTCAGTTATTTGGAGTAAATAAGCTGTAAGTCAATTTGCATCAGGGGAACTGAATTGGATTTATACCAGCACAACTGAGATCAGGAGTGGCCTGTAACTTATGAGATTTGAGAACTTAAACATTTTAATTTTTTTAAAGTTCTTAATTTCACCAGTAATGGGGTTTCTTTGCCCTTTACAAAGTGACTGGAATGAGGTCAGATTTTTGCAAGCTTCTGCCAACGTTTAATAAGAATAATAATCTAATACTGTCCTTCTCAACCAAAACCCATTACCTATAGGTTCAGATAGAGAGCAAATCATGACCCGGGGGGGAATTGGCCATTTCACGGTCCTGGCATCCGTGGTTTCCTCATCAGGGATGATGAAGCCGTGGGGGCAGAGCCCTCCTGGGGTTTGCTCCAAACCAACTCCTCATGAAGTAATGTCAATGCATGTGATTTTTATAAAACTTGGAGACAGAATCATAGACTAGTTTGGGTTGGAAGGGACCTTTAAAGGCCATCTAGTGCAACCCCCCTGCCATGAGCAGGGACATCTTCAACTAGATCAAGTTGCTTCCTTATATCTAGTCTGTATCTCCCCTCTTTTAGTTTAAAGCCATTACCCCTTGTCCTACCACAACAGGCCATGCTAAAAGAGATGAGGTGTCCCGCTTCCTCCAAACCCTGCCATCGATGGCTGCATGGCTCTGCCATTGGCCATGCTGGTGGCAATCCAGAAGGACAGCAGTGAAGGTGGTGGAACTACCTGGGTTTTAAATGGGCCCGTGAATGAGGTCTGGGGAGCAGTTCAGCCCATCTGTCAGTTGACCTGGTCTGGCTGAGAATTAACTCTCCTTTCCCAGCGTCATCCTCAGCCAAGGCAGATCCCCACCTCCTTGCCGTGCAGGGAGGGACAGGACCATGGCACATCCTGGGAGGCAAGGATGTGTAGCTGGAGGAGGGGAAGCTGCACCTCACTTTAATTGGTTAAGGTTTAAATTCAGTATCAAAACTTGAGGCCAGCACTTGGATTGTTGGAGAAACTGGTGGTGTGGGTTGTTTTTTTTGAAATGCCTTTTTTCCTCCTGACAAATGGCTCATTTAAAAGCTCCAAAAACCAGCTTTGGCTGTGTCTGCTGACAACAGGCCTAGGAAAATAAACTCCAAATAAGCAATTACAGATCACCTGAACTCTGAGAAAGGATCCCTTGGTCTTTTCTGATAGATAACTGCTTAGTGGAGAAGGCAAGGGGACCTGTGTCCCTTCCAGTGGGTGCATTTGTGATGTTTAAACCTTGGAGCTCTGGATGCTTCTTGCAAACGTACAAGTCTGTCTTAGACCATGGTGGGGATCTGGCCTTGCTTGGTGCTGGGGTTCTTCTTGGTTGGTTTTTCTACTCTGGCTTTTGAAAGAGCTGCTGGTTGCGGAGGGGAACTCCAAGATGCTCCTGCGCAGGGCAGAGGGTGCAGGGCAATGCTTTTGGAGTGCCAGAGAGACGTGGGTGGGTGGGCATAAGCAGGGGGAGACAGATGAGAAATTAGGGCCTAGTAGAGCTGTGAGATGTTTGTGGGCACCGATGACTGCAGTCAACAGGCTTGAAATACTGATGCTCATCCTTAAATTTGAAATAAATGAAAAATAACCCAGCCAGACAGGCAGTCATTCGTGTTGGTCCCCTCTTAGTCCCAGTTTGGCTTGGAGCAAATGAAGCTGGAGGCTCAGGGAGGGCCGAGAGCCGCCACTTGGCATTTGCTGCCACTTGGGGTAATAACACCCTTTTCCTGGCAAAAATTTCTGATAGCAGGCAGGGAGCCTGGAGGCAGACGAGCAGCCCGTAGAGCTCGCCTCTGACAAACAGGGGCTGGGAGGACACGCACCGCTCCCAAAACAAACAGTGAGTCCCTCTGGGGGCACCCAGAGCCCCCACGTCAGTGCAGAGTGGAGTCGCTGCCAGCGGGAGTGTGGAAATAACAGCAAATATGAGGGAAAACACAAGAAAGAGCCCAGGACAGCAATGAGAGAGCAGCACTGCAAAGCCCTCGCTGGGACACCAAGCTGGAAGATGCCATGGAAATGCAAAAAGGGGTTGGAAACGTCCGATTAAGCAGCTTGACTCAATCTCACAATTGCTGTTTTCTAAAGCAGTAGTGTTTCACTATAAAACAAATGAAAGACCATCAAAGTATATGTATACGTTCAGTATGTATATTTTTTTCAGCTATTTAGTCAAATCCTATCTACCGGAGTCAGAGGAACACATGAAGCTTTCAAGCCAGGTTGTTATTATAGTTGTTATCAAGATGTGAAATCCTGGCTAGGAAAAAACCTTGGATTTAGGGGGAGGGGGATTTCAGTAATAAATCTCTATTTTTTTTTTTAGGTAAAAGTGTCACTATTTTTAAGGAAGACATCGTATATTGAGGTAGTTTTGGTTCTGGAGCACTGGGGATTAGCAGAACTATGTTGCTTTAATAAAATCAGTTTAAATGCTGAAATCAATCGCAGAACATCGCTTCCCTCCCCTACCCCTGCATCAAGTAAGCTCCCATTTTCCAACTCAGTGGAGATGCTTTGCAAAGACTAGATGAAATGATGGACTTAGGCCTCCTAACTAACCTTAGAGGAGAGTAAAATATAATTTACTTGTATTTAGCAGCAGCTGTTTTGACGGTGGGTATTAAAGTGATTGGCAAATATGGTAGCAATTTATCCCAAGTAGTAACTGCAAGTTGCTATTTTAGGTTCATAAAAATGTAGTTACAAAATACCGTAACATACCGAATGCAACTATTTTATGATCTCATAAAAATAGCACGGCAGTGCTTTGTCCTGTGGAGCGTGGGCTCGGCCGGGGCCGCTCCTGCCTGGGCAGCGCTGCCCTCAATTAGAGCTCATTACAAGCTGCCTTCCCCTAATTGCAAGACAGGTTGCCTTTCATGTTGTGCCAGGGGACGACCCGAGCATCCCGTCCTTGGGCTTCCAGCGTGCTCTGGAGTTATGCACCACTTGGAAGCAGGGGCTTGGCTTCCCCAGGACCTGCGGGGACCTAAATTGGGACTGGCGATAGCTCTGGGCACGGAGCACCAAGGATGAATCCGGGCAAATTGCTGCCAAGGAACATTTTCCTCCTCTCTCTCAGTTAAAAATAAGCGGAGGGTAGTGTAACCCTTTGGGGATAGGTAGTGTCGGCAGCAGCAAGAGTCATGTTTGAAGAACTTGGGGCCCTCCTTAAAACTAACAAATACTTCGGCTTGAGCCTGACCTAGAATTTCAAAATCTCTTCCCTCGGCGCTCCCAGCCCCGGTGATTCCTCCTGAGCAAAGGCAGAGTTCGTGGGCAGAGAAAGGGGAACTGTTAGGAGAGGGAACTCGACATCAGCCCCAGTGTGACCAGCAGCAGCCCTCTGCCCAGACAACGATAATTAAAACAACGCTGCTGTGTCACTGGGAAAGGGTCTGTTAGCTGAGTACCTCCTCGCCGAGGCTGTGCCCAGGACACAAATGCCTTTCCTTCCTTTCCGTACTCAATTTAGGGTTTAATGTAGTCACCAAGCAAAGGCTCATCCTTCCTAGTGCTCCTGGGCTTGCAGCTTAATTGCATTTAGATCCAGCTCTGAGCTGGATGGACTTTATTAGAAATACTTCCTACAGCCTGGAAACCTGCCCCAAGTAGCACTGGTTGGGGCTGGTGATGGTAGGAAACTTCAGCTGTTACCTTGCAGTTTTGGAAAGAAAGACAGTTCAAACAGGCAGCTCTTTCACCCTCTGGGGTTCTGGCCAGTTCTCAAAGCTGCTCACACCTTTGGGCAAACAATCATGACTTGGCCAACAGCTGCCACGCACCCATGGGAGAGCATCTCCTCCGGGAGAGCATATGCTTTTGCCATTGGTATATCCCTTACAGCATCCTCTTCTCTTACGTTCTTGCCACTGAGCAAGGGCAGATCCATCAGGCAAAAGCAGCGTTAAGTCCAGTAACATTTCATCCAAGTCCACATGGAGTGAATTTGGCCCAGCAGAAGATTATAAGGGGCATTATTGCAGTGCTGAGACTGGGGGAGCCTGGGGATTACCCAGTTTTAGGGGCTGCAAACAAGAAGACGAAGCAGTAAATATATTGTTCAGGAAAATTCCTGAGCCTTTGCCTTGCTGCTGTCTCAGTTCCTGAGCAAACAGACAAATCATCTCCCGTTTAAGGGAGAGTCCTCCCCCGCTAACCAGCCCTAAAGCATCAGGATTAATGTCAGCCTTAATTTTCAGTTGTCACTTGCAGGGAAGCCCTGTCCCTGCATATTTCATAAATATAGACCGTATTTTGAAAACGCTGAGAAATGAAAACACTCTCGGTTTTTCAAAACAACCAGGAATGGCTCAGGAGGAGCAGTAACTTCTCCAGCAGAAGGCAGGATGGCCTCCTTCACAGCTGGCTCACAATCCTTTATCCAGCGAAAGCTGTCCCACAGGCCAGCGAATAAATTGTGCAATGTGCTCGGTTTCTTGACATCCTGACAATGAAAATCTAACTAGTGTGAAAGTGTAGTTTATTGGGTCAGTTGGTTCGACAAACCTCTCCTCTCCCACCCAACCTGCCATCCCACCCAGGCCAACCTTGGGGTTTGACTGGAGAAAGATGGAACAGCTTTGGTATTTCCTGGTTTCTCTGCACGTTGTAGTTTTAGCTGAAATCAGGAGCAGGAGTGAGGATGAGATTCTCTCTCTCTGTGGCGTTTCCCACTGGAGCAGGAAAATATATGGCCGGAGGTGCTGCAATAAAGCTGTTGCTTCTGAGATTGCCAGCTCATTTCTGCAAAGTATCTAACCAGCAGCTGCAAATCACAGCTGTGGAGCCAACCTTAAAATACTCCAGCATCCAGGGGTGTCTGGGACCAGGGTTTTTAGGGCAGGTCCATCTCCTGGTCCTGCAAGATAGTCCCACGCTTCATGCTCTTCAGGGTTTTGATCTAAGGATCTGTATAATGACTCCCCATCTCGCGAGGATGGAAGATATGACACTGTCCTCTGTAATGAGTGATGGGGCTCAAATTAACATTCAGACTATGAAAAGGAACCGCTCTTGAAAGGGTGTCTCGTTATTTCTGGTGTCAAACGCTTTACAGGGAAATCCAAGATCAGAGCAGATTTGGGGGGAGCGAGTGTGAATTTGGGTCTGTGAGTGAAATTTGGTCCTTCATCACGCGGGGCTGTGCGTGGCGAGGTGATTAGCTGCAAGCGTACGGGGATCTGTCTGGATTTTGATTAATTTGTTAATGAGCTTACGATAGGCGACACTGTGTCTGTCTCACGTGTCAGCCTCGCTATGTGTCATTTATCCCCCCGAGATTTCAATCGGGCACAGACGTGTTTTAACGTTATTTTGGACTTGGGAAAGCAGCTGTGGGAATGGTGAATTGCAGCTGATTTTCTCTTTGAATTTTTCGACTGATTCAAAGCTCTGAGCTGCTTCTCCCTTGACAACCTGCCGGAAGGGATGCAGCCCGATCCCTGGTGTGGTCCTCCTTGGTTTCCACCTGCAGCCAGGCTTTGAGTTTTGCTGACCGCGAATGCAGCATCTAATTTCTGTCGCGCCCTGAGAAAAGCCATGATGTGTTTGTGCCCTGGTCCTTAATCATATCTCTACAACTTCGCTCCTCTGAATATTCCTACCGATTTCAGCGAGACTAATAACACAACGAGGTAGATGCGGTAGCATTTAAAGGATCAGGACCTTAAATTGCATCTCTAAAATACCTTATTTCCCCAGAGATTTCTGAAGCTAAAGGATCAACTTTTCAAATGCTGCAAGCTTCGTATAGATAGAGGCAGAAGCCCTCCTGTTCACAAAGGGATGTAATTTATGCAGACAAAAGCAATTTAAACTCAAATTGATCCAGCAATGCAAAAAGTGATTGGGTCAGTAGTTTGGCAAATAAGAAGGATGAGTTCACTCCACGGGCATTTACAGTGGATAATAAATTAGATTTGGCTGAAATATTTTGACCAGACCTTTTTTTATTATTTTTTTATTTTTTCAATCACAACCAAAGTATTATGCAAAAATTCTGTATTTCGGAGCTTCAGAAGGAAGAAACTCAGGTCCAGGTGACGTTTAGAAAAACTGTGTAGCTGGATAAGGAAAGAGGTTGTGGTGCGAGTCCACGGATATAATTCTGGCTGAAGTTCAAAAACTTCTGGAAACTGCAAATATTCTTTATATATACTCCACTGATCATGTAACACTCATAAACAACAGACGTAATTAGAAACATTTTGAGGCTTTGAAATTGCTTTGCTTCTGAAGGAAAATGAAACTGTTGTTGCGGTGTAATAGAGACGGAGCCCCCGGGTCAGGACGCTGCCGGCATGACAAAGCAGGCGATGGGGGGACCAGGATTTCAGGGGGGTTCGTGCTCTCAAAAAAGGGCCGTGAAGGAGCCAAAAACTTTCTGAACCTTTTTGGTTTCATTTCTGCATCCGAGGGAAGACAATTTGTGAAACCTCAGATCGCCTGGCAGAATGGAGATGTGGGTTTCCGATCTGCCGCCGCTCTGCCTATTGTCCGCCGTTTTAAGAAAAGAGGTAGATGGTGAAAATGTCGACAGATTGAAAATGTTTCTCACGTTTCAGCCTGCATTCATGCTGGAAACTGCTTAAATACCTATTACCTGTGATTGAGGAGTCCTGGGGCATGAGTGGGGAATTGTAATACAAAACACAAAGCTGGGATTTCACAAGTAATGAATTTGTTGTTGGTACGAACTATTCTATGCTTGTTGCAAACATTGCCTGAGAGAGAGATCTTTTCATTAAATGGGGACTGGTTTTGTGAAGATATTTGAGGGAACAAGAAACGGCAAAAAAGTTCTCTCATTAGTGAACATTTTTCATAGAATATTTTCAGATTCTTACTGGAAACCTAAGAACTGTACTGATGGGTCACCAGCATTTGAATCATTTCAGCTGGACTCACCTTCATCTCCTGTGTCACATTTTGGTTTGGTTTTAGATGCTGTGGATTGCAAAAGTGTAACATTAAATGGTTGTTTAAAGCAACTCTTAGCAACTGGCACCTTCCAATTTCATGAAAAGACATTTTTCTTTTCAGCTTTTAGTTGAAAACTCCAAGAAATCACATCAGAATTGTAACCATTTCAGATCGAATCACAATTTTGCTTTTCTATCCGTTTGATAGCAGGCATTGTTTTCAGAGGAAAGTTCAGAGAGTTCAGGGAAACAATCAGAATAAAAATTCTTTGCGGTTCTCATAGAAGAGGACTCCCGTTTTCCAACAGTCTTAGTAAAGCTCGTGCAGCATGCTCCTCAAAATACGCAGGAGGAGACACGTGCATTCAAAACCAGACATTTTCAACCGCTGCAGCCCATAGGTTACAGCTAATTCCCCTTACTTTTGTCTCTGAGCTGTGACATTGAAGTCCTGGCTGCGTTACCTCCTCACTGACAAATATATATATATATATAAGTATCACCCTCTTAACCCCTCTATCTACAGCTAGACTCAAACTGGAGACTTGGAAGCCAACTAGGAATGTGGGAATTAGTCAGGCTGGGAGTATAATTAAAGATTTTTAAAGGTTATATCACAGCCAGCAGCTTAAAGGCAAGTTTGGACCATGTTGTCCATCTGTCTTATTTCTGTCAACAGAAATACTGCATTGGGAGACCATTTTTCTGTGTCTCTGCTGAGTTATACTGACTTTATTAATCAGCAGAGTTGGGTGGCTCCCCTCCTAACCAGAGACAAGATGTAGGCACCCAGAATGCCTCCAACTTTGGTGGCAGAAGAAGAGATTTGAGGTAATTTCTGGTTTCTTCTCCACTCCCTGTATCCTGCTGCCTCGGCAGGTGGAGGGACCGGGATACCACCCTCCATCACTCAGATGTTCAGCTGTTTATTCCGTTGCAAAATGGAACATGACACTTCACTCCTCAAAACTTTCCTTTTGCTGTGATGCCTGGCAGGACTCTGAAAGGACTGATTAGGAATAAGAGGAGCAGAATAAAGCTGGCGTTAGCTGCACGGTGCTTGTGGTCCTTTGCCAATGCCCAGGGATGGGCAGATGTAGGGCCCCATCCCAGTTTGGGTACTTGGTCCTGAACTATCATTTCTTGCCAAGAGCAAGATATATCTGGTCATGCACAAAGCCAAACACTAGATGTTCAGGGAATGGCAGGCTTGAAAATTCAATCTAAGGAGGTGTGGTATCTCCAGAGTAAGGCAGCAGCTGAACAAGGCTTTTGGGACTCTACTAACATGCTTTTGTGGATCTGGTCCTTTCTCCACCACTCCATCCCATCTTTAGCCAGTGTTGCATGGTAGGCCTACATTGGCACAGAGTGAATGAACTGGGTTGAAAAGCTGCACAAACTACAGCAGAACATGCTGATTTTGAAGTAAAGGACATATTTTCAGGAGTGGACTACTACTACTCCAGAACCTCCCGCCTGAAGGAGGAAGAGGTGTTGACAAGAGCCTTTTCTCGAGTACTAGACCTACATGGATATTTTGGATAATAATTTTAAGAAAAATGAATTGCCTCAGATCCTAAATCCCGGTTTGAAAAATGGCTTAAGAGCTTCCTGCACATCAGGAAACTAAGTGGTTAAAATTACTACCTGTCTTCTGAAAACTGTCCTTAGTGTTAGTTTAAGCTAATCTGTTTTATTTTACCAGGAACAAGTTGGGTCAGAAATCACGTATCATCTAACACATGTTCTGCTCCCATGGTTTCCTTGGCTGAGGGACAGCAGTCGGGGCTGGAGATGGGGTGTCAGCACAGGGTCCCTTTCTCCCAGGCTCTGGCAGGGGAAAGGCAAAGGAAAATCAAAGGCATCACCCAGAAGAGTTGTTCTGCCATGATGACAGCAGAGAGATTCGGGGGTGTAGAAGCCGTGGGGTTGTATTAGCTCTCAGCTCAAGGTCTTTCAAATCTTTTTAAGTGTATAAACCTGAATGTTTTACACTGGCAGTCAGGCGTGTCTGCAGCAGGCACTGTTTCTGAGCATTTACTCTCAAAGACTACAAGAAACCCAGTCAATTAAATGCAGAGGTAAGAAGAGCTCTGAAGTCAAGAGATCTGAGGCTGGACATATGGTTTCATGTGCAAACATCTCCCCTATTTAGCAAACTGTTCGGCCTGCTCGGGTTGTGTTCCTCACATCGCTGCTAAACTGGTGGATTCTGTTATTAAGAACAAAACAGATCAACAACAGAATAACAGATAGCTCAGCAATAGGTGGCGAATGTAGACGGTTATAATCTGACACCTTCAGTAAGTAAATACAACTTAGCAAATGTTTGTAATTGAAAATGCTGCCCAAGAGGGTTTCCTGTGCAGAACTGGCTTATCTGTAACTCCCTGATTGATAAGAGCTGTAAAAGGAGTGGACACAATAGTCAGCTCCAGGGAGCGTGTATTGCTGTCCTGCCATAACGTGTATGTTTGCTCAGTTGGGGAAGGGGAGCAGCTTGAAGGACCATGTTCTTCCTCCGCAGGTGAACTCCCCTAACTCAGACCTGCACAATAATGGCTACAAAAGAGCTTTAAAACACCAGCACGGGGGAAAAAAACAAAAGTCTTACCAAACATAGGTTTCTTTCATATGGGTGGATGTGTGTTGTGAAACATCTTTTGTTATAGTATATGATTTGTAAACTTGGAACCTGACCTAGTGAAAATACGGAGATCAAAGGGAAACCTGACTTTGATTTCAACAGCCTTTGGAACAGACCATTAGCTGATACTAATCTATCTGTGCGTTTGTATTTGGTTAGTGTCAAATCATTACTTCAGTAGTCAGAAAGGGTTTTTTCCTTGGAACCTTCTGTTTTTATTTTTGTAAACGTTTTTCACTGTATTGGAGAGTTCATGAGAAAGGCTTCCCTGGCTGCTCAGCCAGCAAGGGGATGATGTGAAGGCCATTTGTCTCATTCGAAGCGTACCTCGGGTTAGGTTTTGAGTTCTTGACGCTGGATGAGTGGCCATCTCAGCAAGGTGGATGCTTGAAAGCCGAGATCTCCGTGGTTCTATGTAGATGACACATCCCATAGATTAAATGTTGTCTAAAACCTCATTGATCTGCACCTCTTGCAAAAACATCTTCCTTTTTCCTGCACCATTAGTGCGCGTTTAGGATTAACTAGAAAAACATTTGAATGGCCTTGCTGTTATTTATAGATGTCAGCTTTTGATAGAACCGGGCAGTTCAAGAAATGCACGTGCTTAAACCCAGAAGCCTGTAAAAGTAAATGCTGCTGGAAGTTTGCAAGCCTTAAAGTACAAAGTTTGATTTGGAAAGCGTTTTGACAGAGATGTCGTTGAACTGGTTCTTGCCTGGACAATGAACATTCCTGTGGTGCAGATTTCACATGGAAAGCAATGAACATACCCTGGTTCTCACAGGGCGCTGAGCTGCTGCTGTCCAAGAAGCATTACCTTGCTGCTCTTTGGCCAAATCACACTCTAAAACCAAGATTTGCTGGTTAAGGCAGATTTAAGCCAAAATCTGAGAACTTGCACCAGATTTGGTGACAAATATCTCTGGCCAAAAGAAAAGATGTTAGAAAAGCCTAAATGTTCATTAGGAAGTGAAATATTCCAAATTTTCATTTCACAGAGAAATTTAATCATTAAATTTACTTCCATTTATGGGATTTTTTTTAACAAAAACATTTCAGGTTGGGCAAAATGACCCAAGATTATCTTTCTTTCTGGTTTTTCATTTCAGAGCCACTCAAATGCAATTATCTGAGAAAGGATTTGTTTAATACCCTGAAACGGATCTCCTATTCTCACAGCTCTCTTTTGTGTCACAAGATGGGCCATAATAACCCATCTTCCAGGTAAACATCTGTAATTCACATCAGCATTAACAAAGACAGGAAGTTCTTGCCGTCTCCGACTATCCCTTCCATTTCTCAGTTATTTTTCCTGTCTGTAAAGAAGTTACTAGCCTCAAAATTGCACTATTTATCCTGTTCAGTCTTTGGTAGGAACGTGACGGTCTTGGCACAAAGACCAGGACGCAAACCTCCGGGAACAGTCTGAGATCTCAAGATGTCTCCCCGAGGGCCAGCAGAGGCATTTTGGTGGGACGCAGCATTGAGCTCAGTTTTGTGTTGAGTTTGCAGCAGTTCCAGGAATGCCTTCAAGTTAGCATTATTCATGAGTTCCACATTCACCAAAAAAAAAGGAAAGAGAAGTGTGTGGCAGACTGTAAGACTCGACAGGCCATTTTAATAATCTGTTCTGACATTGTGAATACAACGTCCCAGTCTTTCACCCGGGGTGCTGCCGCCGTGCTGAGCAGCTCATTGTTGAACTCCAGTTTGGGTTTGTCAGCATCATCTTGGTCACAATACTGCATCTGCTGGAGCGTTTACCTGAGCTTTTTCATAATCTTTCCTAGTGATCAATTAACTCCAAAAATCGCTGCATTTTATTTCTCCTCTGTAGTTTTCCGACTGCTGCTTCCCGGGTCTCTGAGTGCAGTGATTTGTTGTCTCACAGGCCCGCTGGTGTCTGATGGCATCTCTTGGCATGGGTAATGAGGCTGCTGTTAGGAAGAACAAACAGCCACGACATTTTAAGCAATCCATGCTCCTTGCTCAGTATTGCAATGGGACAGCTCGTGCCTTTGACTGACAGCTCTCCAGGCATGGGCTCACCCTTTGCTGGGTGCACTTTCTCGGGGTGCTCTCCTGGAGCTGTAGCGATGCACAACAGGGCACTTCAGAACTCAGATTCACAACTGGTTCTGCCCTTGGGTAACTGAGGTCCAATCCTGGCCAGGGAGGGAGAAAAATGTAATCAAGGAAAAAAGAATTTGCCTCCCTCCCAAAGCCACTCACAGCTGCCCAGCTGATGGATCCTGAATGGCATCTTGCAGGTCCTCAAGGCCCCCGGCTCTGGTTGGCCACGCAGCCCAGTATGTGCTCCATGAGGACCTTCAACATAGCAATGGAGGAGAGTCTTTACAGGGGCTATAGCTGGGGCATTTCTTTTGCACTCCTCAAAAAGTCTGGGTCCTGTGGACCATGGTCCCTGGTCTGTTCGGTGACCTTTTTCAGGTCATTTGATTTCTGTTTCCATTGGCAAAATGAGGGCAAGGTCACTTGCCCTTTGGTTAGCCAGGACCATGGGTTGACAACAGCCATGGTGCTCTCCTAGATACACTCCTGCTCTCAGTTGGACCTGGCCTTGGAGTCAGTCTAGACCCATTTTCCCGTTGCCATTAGCAGTACTGGAGAAACTTGGTGATGAGGAACCCATGGAGCCTGACTGATCACTGACTTGCACATTGCACAAGTGTCAGAGCAGAGGATTATATATCTATATTTTATATATCCATATTTTTATGAAGGACTGCTTGGCGTGGGGCAGGAGGTGGATACTGCTGGTTATCCAAGTCTGCTCCCTTCCTGTTGCGGGGGCTGAGGGGCTGCTCCCAGCGAGTGCTGGGTTTTCTGCAGCCCCATGGGCAGGAATCCCCCATCGCTCTGCGGAATCACACGGCGGTTTGGGAAGTCACATCTGGAGTTTCGTTACATACTAAATCAGGGCCGTGGCAGGTGTGTAAAGCTGAGATTTCAGAGCCGTTAGGACAGCTAATGTATGTGGCAGTTGTTTATTCAAAGGAGTAACCACTGAAAGGAGGTTTGGAATGATTTGTTTTGTTTTCTAAATCCCTTTCTCTGAATTCATGTGATGTTTGTGCAGCTAGAAGGGAAGAACTGAGTAGAATTTCCTGAGATGTGTCTTCTTGCTGCAGAAAAGTTGCTCTGCAAATTTCTCTCTGAGGGCAGAAACCCTCTGGTTTCTCCCCAGAACGCTGTGCCGTGTCCCTCAAGTCGCTCTGCAGGACTGACCCAGGCAGAGGCTGCAAAGGGACTGGGACATTTTGAGGCAAAATTCTGGTGATCGTTTTCTTTCAGCAAAAAAAGACATATTTGCTGTTTCAGCTAGCCACATCTGGGCCAGACCTCAGCCACACTCCCGTCTCCCTTCCTCAACCCCACCTTAGTTATTCTGTGTGCTTTGGAGATGACAAGAGCATTTTTGCAGTTGCTTTAAAAGCTGTGCATGCCAGGATGAAGTCCAAAAGGCCGAGTATCCTCTCTGAGAAGAGGCCTCAGCTCATCTGGTGGTTGTTTGTCTTCAAGGAACATGAGCTGGGGCTGAGGGAGATTTTGGAGGTTGTTCTAATGAGACTTCACATCTGAGGACTTGTCTGGCAGCTGCCTGAAGGCATCTGCTTTTCTGGCAGGCCATACTTCATGGCATTTACTGTGCTCTCCTCAAAAGAAGAAACAACTGAGTGTGGCAAAACCCAGTCACATTTCTGCTTTCCAGAGTCTGACCCTCTGTTGGTATCAGCCATGTTGCAGAAGCCATGACAAGCTCTTGCTTTGACCAATATGGTCCTTACAGACCTGGTGAGGGACACCCATTAATCTTGGGTGCTCCTCTCCATCACCCCAACTTGTCTTTCCTTCCTTAGCAATAGCAGCTGCTCCTGCGGGGTTGCTTTGCTGTATCTGTTCCCTCTGCTGCCCTAATGTGCAAAATCCATGGAGGATGAACCACTGCCTGTGCTAAGCTGGTATGACAGTCGCTAAAAAGAAAACTTTTTTATTTCTACAACTGGTAGCTATGGTGCAAAGGCTGTTGCTGGGTGACATCCTCAGAGCAGGCATTCATCTGAATAGGTCTGTGCCAGAGATCATCTGTGTGGTGATTACCCCTCGCTAGTAGTGTGCAGAAGAGAGGTGGGACCATGGCCATCTGGGATGGGCTGGTCATAGAATCATAGAGTGGTTTAGGTTGGAAGGGACCTTAAAGACCATCAAGTTCTAACCCCCTGCCCTGGGCAGGGACACCTCCCACCAGACCAGGTTGCTCAAAGTCCCATCCAGCCTGGCCCTGAACACCTCCAGGGATGGGACATCAGAAATGTCCTCTGTGTAATAGACAGCACTTCTATCACATGCTCGGATCTCACTCTGTAGGTACTAAGTAACTGAATGTCAGAAAATTTAAGAGGTAAAGGCCACTACCCTTGTTCTAAATTGAAGCCATAAAAGCGAACTGAAGCCCACATCAGCCAGTTCCAGATACAGAAATTCCCTATCCTCATTTTTGTACTAGCCTCAGGATTACCATTCACTGTGCGAAAGTGTGTGATTATTTCTGGAAAGAAAAGCTATTGAAGACGTAGTGCCAGTGTTGGCATCATTACAAATGCAGAAAGGAAACTGTCAAATAACTGGTTGTGTTTTCAGATGTACCACATGTGACTGGGGCCGTGTTAGAAAACATGATCCATCCCATGTAAATCATGAACCGTTGAACAAAAGTCCTATTTGTAAATTTGAATATTGGCAGCCAGCTTTCGAAACTCTCCGTTTTGAAAATAGTTCTGTGATGCTTTGAGCAAGCACAGAAACGCAGTGGGACTCAGCCAGGTTCTCTGGACCCTGCCAAGTTTCTACTCAAACCCTCTCTGCCTGCGTAAACTAGGAGAAAAACTGGAGGAAGGACCCCCAAGTTTGGCTTGACACACAAATGAAGCAAAACGTGGCTCCAGAGAACTTTATTCCAGACAATATAATTTGTCAGACTGACCGTACACTGTAATTCTAGTATTACTTAATCACTTTTGTTAATTATTCCTGTTGATTTGCCCCTCTTGAGAACGCACAAAAAAAAGAGGAACCCCATAACTGAACTGAAGCTCAGTTTTCATTATACAGTTTTTGAAACCAAATAACTCATTAGGCCTCTTTATTTGCATGCAAACATCCAGAGGCATGAGGAGAAAAATAAAAAGGCTTCAAGTCAGAATACCAAGTCCCGAGACAGCAGGGCATCTAAGGAAACTGTTTTTATGAAGTTATCTGAAAAAATAGTCCACTCAAGTAGCAAATCAGAATATTAAATGAGATTTTCGTAGACACACCTATTAGTTAGAGCTCAGATGTTTTACAAAAGTGTAACGCATATGTTTCAAGAAAATCCTTGCCTAGAAGTTTGTCAGAAAGATGGTCATGAGCAGCTCGGATCTGCGCAATTCTTTGCCCAACTCAAAGTGTGATTTGAATGCAGGTATTTCACCACCCACCTGCTGCTGCATATCAGAAAGGTTTGGTTTCACTCCAGAAAGGAACAAAAGCTGATTTCTGTTCTTCAAGAGGTTGTCATGCTCCTGGCAGAGCCGCTCACCAAAAGGGAGATTAACATGGGCAAGTCAGCACGGAGCCATGAAAGCGTCACGTCCCCATCTCCCGGGATAAAAGGGATCCTTCCCGAACATTTAACAACTTTCTAAAAATATAACTGAAGCAGAGATCATAGCTTTTATAAGAGAGGCTTGAGATCTGGGGTTAAGATTTTACTGTGAAAGGTGTAAGAATGCTGGGTGCTCACCCAAATTGGACCTTACATGTGAATTTAAGCCAGTTGCTTTATCTCTACATGCTGGTATTCGTGCAGGATGCCTGGGACTCTTAAAAAGTGCTAAAATTAGCTATTTATATGCAAGACCCAGACTCCAAAGAGTCCAACGTTGGAGATTTTTATTGAGTGTAACTTTTTAGTTTCTTGTTGAGAGGTTTAAAATAAGTGGGCATGTATTTTGAATTCAGAATGTTAAGGAACACAAGGAAAAGTGATAAAAAAAGGCAAAAAGAAGTATAGAGCAGCAAAACCCAAGTTATTCATCAATTGCAGTAAAAGAAAACATGAACCCAGAAAGCAGCATGGCATAAACTTAAGCCATAAGCTGGTTATTTCCAAAACGCTCCTGGGGCACCGGGGGCACTGCTGGAAGAGGGCAGTTTTCTTCTGTGTGGGGTAGGGCTGGGCCTGAAACCCTGAGTACTGGGAGATTTATTCCCTTCAGTCATTATTTCTGTTGTTTCTCTGGTTTTGAGTTTATCTAGGACAGATTGGAGAGCTCTTGATTAATTTAGTAATTAAAAACCAATCTTGAAATATCTTAAGCTGACTTGACGGGCTTTTTATTTACCAACTTGCTTAAGCTGATCATTGAGTCAGTTATTTACTCTAAGTTTCCTACCCCTTCCTCCGGAGTGTATGGTCAAAGGTAGGGTGCGGGACCAGATGACCCCGCCATTTGTTCTCGCCTGGTAACGCCTCCGCCTCCAGATAACAAAGCGCGTATTCATTTTATAATATAGCAATTCTTTTTATTGTCAGACTTTGATTTCTGCCAGGATAAATATTCCTTTCCTGGTGAACCTGCCAAGACCCGGAGGCATGTGTGCTTTTATGTTTTTGCGCGTGTGCAATATGCAGCGAAGTGTGTTTGTGTAACAACCGTGGGATGTATTCTACTACTGCGGTGAAAGTGGAAATGATAGCGCCGGCAAGCCAGCCAGAATGCCACTTCCCAACCATTTCTAGTGCCAGCCTTCCTCCCTCAGGTGGGCAAGGGTTTACCTCACGTTATCAAGCCCCACAAGGCTCGGAGACACCATCCCCAAGAACGCCCCACTAATCTTTCTGAGATAAAGCCAAGTTGAGTAACTAAGCTTTTCATCTGACATGAAAAGACCAGAAGCTACATTTGAGACAAAAGCAAAAGTTTAACAAGTTACATTGATCAAAGAGTTTTCAAAGGAACATTCAATTATATCTGCAACACCTAAATGGAAGGGTTGTTCTTTTATTTATTTATTTTGTGATAAAAAGGGTTATTAGGTCTTGTTATCTCCCTTCACTTTAATGCATTCTGCTGAAACCCTCAGCAAAAAAAAAAAAAAGCGTGCTTTGTGAACAGCAAAGTGACAAGTGAAAAAGAAAAATTAAAATTAGTTAAGGGATAAAAAAAAGAGCGTATATTTTACAGTCAAAATCTCCTGGTGTAAGCACTGATGCATTCAAATGAAGAGAACAGATCATGATTACGATGCAACTCTGCCTTGCTGCTCCCAGTGCCTGGCTGTGATCTTTCTGCAGACAACTCAAATGGTTTCAGAGCTCTGAATTTGAAGGAAAAAAAAAAACCAACCAAAAACCCAGGCCATGCAAAAAGAGCTTATTTCTTCTGCATTCATCACGTGCATCAGATGAAAAACGAGAAGGCTGTGCATGCTGGAACAAAATTGGCAGGGGGAAACCGGGAATCGTAGGCTTGGGAAGCTGAGATTTGTGCTAGCAGGGGAAGATGCTGTATCCAGATGCCAGGTTATGGTTTAAAGTTACTGAGCATTTGTGGTGAGAAGGCTCTCAAGTTTTACAGCCCTTGGTCATAGTCCTTTTCCTGCCTCCAACCATATCTTTTTCCCTTGGACTCATCTTATTAATCACAGGTTTTTTTACTCTTAGAGTCTGATGCAAAGCCCAGGGAAATCAACAGAAAATTTTCTGTTGACTTAGCTGATCTGTGGTTTAGGCCCCAATAAGTTTTTAGTTTTTGAGTTAGACGATGCTTGCGTATTCTGGTAGCATAAATGTGAAGGAAACTGCTCCCTTAAATTGATGTATGAATTTCAAATTTGTTCCGAGATTTTTTTCCTTCCTTTGAAGCCTGAAGAGAAAAAGTAAAGAAAAAAAACCCTCTTACTCTGAAACTCATAGCTTAGATTGTGCTTTGCAGACCCAAGGCTTCCCATACAACAGTGCTTATATCAGTGTGGTGTAGCACAAGCGCACGCAGCACCCATGGTATTTCCAAAGCTGCTTTCTGCCAACCTCATGGTTTTCTTTCCTGGATGCTGAAACCCAGAATGGAAATGGCACCTCTTGGTGCTGCTCCTCTACCATTGCCAGTGGTCCAGGAGCGTCCAAGATATCATAGAATTGTCTAGGTTGGAAGGGACCTCTAAGGTCATCGAGTCCAACCATCAACCTAAGACTTTAAAACCACCACTAAATCATGTCCCTCAGCATCATGTCTACCTGTCTTTTTAATGCCTCCAGGGATGGTGATTCCACCCTTCCCTGGGCAGCCTGTTCCAAGGCTTGACAGCCTTTTGGAGAAGTAATTTCTCCTAATATCCACCCTAAACTTCCCCTGGTGAAGCTTGAGGCCGTTTCCTCTTGTCCTATCGCCTTTTCCTTGGGAGGAAAGACCGACCCCCCCTGGCTACACCCTCCTTTCAGGGAGTTGGAGAGAGGGAGAAGGTCTCCCCTCAGCCTCCTTTTCTCCAGGCTGAACACTCCCAGCTCCCTGAGCTGCTCCTCACAAGACTTGTGCTCCAGACCCCTGGAGATACCCCCAAGAGAACTTCTCCTGTGGTGAGACACAGGCCATGTGACAAGATGAAAGGTTCTACAGGGTATAAATCCTGTCTTTCTCTTATTTATGGTGCTAGGAGAGAACAGCAGGTTCCTCGTGATGAAGCGTTCCTTCAAAGCCCTACCATGTTTCAAGAAGGAGAGCACTTGCTGCACCGCATAGACCTCTCCTTGTGAGAACACTCCACCTTGCCAGAGGACAAACAAGCTCTCATGGCTTGGACTGTCCTACCCTCTCATTAGAGGCCACGGCAGGTGGAAATACCACCCTTCAGACCATGAATATTGACAGCAAGGGGTTTGTTGTCGTCAGGAAGAGCTGGGGAGAAGACGATGTTGAGGAAATGGGAATAATGGTTGTGTAACAGGGAAAAAGTGCTGCTCTCTGCAGTGATAGTTACACCTGATTTAGCTACGGAAAGAAGAAGGAGAAGCCACGAAGACATTAAACCTCTTATCATCCTGACGGAGCGAAATTGGAAACTAAAAAAAAACCCTGGTTATTTGGCAGCAAATGGGTTTATTAACTTCTAAAATGGTGTGTGTTTGAATGTGATAGGGAAAGCAGCATTCGTCAGAGTGTTCACCGCATCAAAAGACAAATTAATCCTTTGAAGAAACCTAGCTTTAAAAAATCTCTCCCGTTAACCAATCTATCAGGAGACAGGCTGAGCTGCAGAGCTGGGAGCTGGTCCATGTGCCATGGAAGGACCTACGGGTGTCACAGGTCCAGGCTGCTCTCCTGTGTGAGGGTTAACTGGCTGAGCCCTACAAAACCACAATGAGGGAGCTACTTCTGGCTATTTTTCCTTCCAGCTCTATCTTAACTCTTTCCCTGCCATGGCACCCACAGGGATTACGGTGTAGTGTCTCAACAAGGTAGCAAGAGGGATTTTGGTGGCTTCTTCCTTCCAGCCTTGCTACCCCCAGCATCATGCCATTGTGGTCCCATCTCACCAGGCTTCTTGAGGCTCTTCTGCCCTCTCCCTTTGGCTACTGGTGACAAATCATAGAATTATAGCATCATAGAATGGTGTCGTTTGGAAGGGACCTTCAAAGGCCATCTAGTGCAACCCCCCCTGCAATGAGCAGGGACATCTTGAATTAGATCAGGTTGCTCAGAGCCCTGTCTAACCTGACCATGAATGTTTCCAGGGATGGGGCATCCACCACCTCTCTGGGCAACCTGGTCCGGTGTCTCACCATCCTCATCGTATCATTCTTCCTTATATCTAGTTTAAATCTACCCTCTTTTAGTTAAAGCCATTACCCCTTTTCCTGTCATAGCAGGCCCTGCTGAAAAGCTTATCTCCATCTTTCCTGCAGCCCCTTTAGGGACGGGAAGGCCATGATAAGGTCTCCCTGGAGCCTTCTCTTCTCCAGGCTGAACAGCCCCAACTCTCTCAGCCTGTCCTCACAGCAGAGGGCCTTCACCCCTCCTGGCATCTCCGTGGCCTCCTCTGGCCCTGCTTCAACAGGTCCATGTCCTTCCTGTGCTGAGGGCTCCAGAGTTGGACACAGCACTGTTGACTTTGTAAATATTCTTGGAAAAACTTGTGAGCCACGTGTTGCAAAAGAATCTCTATTTCCTCTGCTCATAAGAGGAATGCAATTTTCTGTCATGGAATCTGGTGTTCTGGTTTTCAGGGTTTTTAAGCCAGGATGCTCTGGTTTTCCAATCTGCTGGTTCCTGTGAGGTGCCTTCTCCCCTCCGGAGCACTCCTCTGAAAGGCAGCCTTTGAGCCGCAGTGGCATTACACCCCGTTTCACACTAAAAATGAAATACGTGAGTGGTGTCTCTCCAGATGGGAAAGTAACATCACGTATTGTGTTAACAGGAACGATGCAGAAACAGGAGATTTTGCTACCCAGTTTCTCTTGCCTCCTGGAGAGCACATAGATACTTAAAGCATCTTTCTATGCACCTATTGAACTTCTCAGATATCTCAACATCTGTACTTCGTCTAATACAGAGCAATAACAGATAATGCTGAAATCTCAGCACCCCAAACTGAGCTCCTTTGCTGGCAGGTAAGCCAAAAAAACGTGTTTGAGATACAGGAGTATCTCCAAAGTGTATCAGATTTACTGCAATTCCTGGTTGTTTCAGGTTATTTCCCTTTTCTGTGCCACTTTTCCTTATTCCACAGTTCATTTAGATGAGTTTTAAGATTTCTGAGGTGAGCACTGACGGTGCTGATCCATATCGAGAGTGGGTGTTGGTGAAAATAAAGGCATCTAAATATGTGTGAGCTCTGAGCCAGAGGGTTCAAGCTTCTGCCTTTTCGTGGAAGCCTGGGCTGCTGCTGTGTGTTTGTACAACCCGCAGCACTGCGGGACCCGAGTGTGGCAGGCATCTCGAGGTGCTCCTGTAATATAGATGAATACGTCAGAGGAAGCAAAGGAGCCCTAAGCGTGCTGCTTTTTGCTAATATTTCACCCCTAGGAGTCAGATCTCTGCCATTTAATAATCCCTTGGAGGAAGGAAAAAAAAAAAAAAGCCATCCAGAGGAGCACTGTTGTTCATTTTGACATGCATTTGTTGTGTGGCTGGTGAATGGAGGTGGGCTGAGAGGAAGGAGAAACAGTTGTGTCTCATCCAGACCATGTCCCCCTGCTGCAGTGGCGATGCTGTGCCACGTGGAAGGAGGACCAAGGTGCTGAGGATGGGCCTGCAGCAAGCAGTTTGCTGGTCCAGGCAGGGATGTGATGCTGTGGGAGGAGCTCATGAAAATTCAAATAACCCCAAGTTTTTCAAAGAGGAATCTTCTTCAGGTGGTGGAGCAGAGGTTGTCAAAGGGATCAGGCAACAAGATGTCATGTCTGGCTACTGCTGCACGGTGCGGGAGGTAGAGGAGAAATGCCCCAAAGTCTTTGGTGCTGCTGGGATACCCCACCAAGGCAAAGCCTGTGTCCAAGGTAGTCAGGAGCAGCCTCTGTTGGAGACAGTGATGCTCATCCTCTGGCTCAGAGCAACCTGTTACAGCTCTGGGTGTCCTCACCCCCTTACTCAGCTCTATCTGGTATCTGTCTGTAATTAGCACTTGGGTTTCCGATGCTGAAAAAGCAGCTGTTTCTCCAAAGGGTCAGCAATGAGGATAGAGATACTTATGGTTTGTTTTTTTAAGCCCAGCTCCAAAAGCTTGGCAGGATGAAAACATTCATTGTTTGAAAATGAAGCTTCCCTTTAAGTTGGAGGACAGGCAATGACTGCTGTTCCCATTTTACAGATGTGTGGACAGGAGGCACAGGGAAGGGGAAAGGCAGAATTGCATCCCAATCCCATGAATTCCAGGCTTCAACTTCCAGACAGCTTTTCCGTGCACGGATAACAGGATAAGAGACCACCCTTTTAGAAGAGCTGCTGGGAGAAACAGATTTATCGGTTCTCTTAAGATAAGATTGCCAACATGTTAAATCAGTTTTCTTCCTTTTGGCGGGGAGGGGCCTGTTACAAAAAATGAGGGTAAATCTGAAGCGTGTCCCCCTCCCCTATCTCCCGATTACTGTGCAGGGGGATCTCACGGGAACAAAACCCCAGAGTGAGCGGCTCCAGCCTGGAAAGCCTTGGAGCGAGCCCCCGTCCTGGCAGTGCCAGGGGAGATTAAGATGCCACGTCTTTCCCGGGTACCCCCGGGCACGCAGACGCTTCTGCAGGCGCTCGGCAAAGTGTCTGGTTTCTGGGGTTTGAGATATTTTTCCCCCCGCTGCCAAGGAAGGGAAGAAAACAGCCCTTTGAAGAGGCTCTGAAACCCAAGTAGAGCGAGTGGGGGAACATTTACTTTAAAGTACAATAATGTTTAGGTTACAGACCCTAATCCCCGAGCCCCGTCCCAGCGGGGTGTCTCAGGGAAAGGGGCTTTCGGAGCGGGGCTGGTTGCAAATGTGACGCACGCAAAGGGCTCTCAGGGAAACGCTCTCACATTTTTTCGTACAAAGATATTTAAAAAAGCAAGAGAGAGAGATGGCCCGGGTGGGAAATACATCCTAACAGATGTGTAATATCATTAAAGCTGACTCTAATATAATCTAAGCCGCAGTTTGGTGTATTAATGCTTTGTTTATCTTTAAGCACAGATGGATATTTTTATTAGCATTACTTTGTTGATGCAGCTTCTAGAAAGGTTAGTCCGGAGGGCAGATGTCTGTGTTATGAGAGAGTGTTCATGCTGGGGCGACTAATCAGAAAGGTGCAGCTTTTCCATGAAATTTCAATTAGAAAATTAAACCTTGTGAGCGCAGGCAGCCAGGATCCGCTATTTAGTCCACATGGCCAATTAGGATGAGTCACAAAAGTCCTTCCTCCCCAAACCCATCCATCGAGCTGGGTGTCTTGGCCACCCTTGTCCCTTCCTGGGTTTAACTCCATCCATGGCAGCGGTGTGAGAGGGGGGCTGGCAATGAAACGGGGTGCTCTGGCTGCCAGCAAGCCAGGGAAGGGCAGGGGGTGCAGGTGGCAGGACGGGTGTCTGGTCTCTTGGCTGGTTTCCTAATCAGGACCCCTGATTTTAGGCACAAGCACAGCTCTGCCAATAAAAGCAGAGGTGGCAGGATGTGATGGGGCTGAGACTGCACAGGGACGAAGGGGTTTGGTTAAATGTTTGTGCTGGAAAGAGCGAGCTGAACTGCTTTTAAATACAGGGCAAACTGGCTTTCTGCGTCTGCTTGCCTCTCCCTGAAACAGACTCGAAAATAAAATGCGCTGAAGACACCAGTGTTAGATCCAGACCCAGATTTCTTGCTTGTGATAGAGTGCAGACCCATTACAGTCAATTGGAGGCTGCTCATTAAATTAGATCCTCAAGTGGGAGCCAGTACCAGTTCCCTTAGAGATTTCATCGTCCCTGTCTGACAGGATAACTCCTGCTCAGGTCGGGGCAGTTGTGAGATGCCTGGAGCCTGGGGATCCTCTGTCTGAGCCCTGAGGAAAGTTCCCTGTGACAGTCCCACATGTTCCCCATGCTGCCCCGCAGAGCACTTGGGTGATGGAGGAGTGTGAGCTCGATTTCTGCTACTCTCAGGGGTGTTTTCTCTTTTGCAGTGTCCCCGGGGTCTGGGAAATGCCGCAGCACTACCGCTTCTTCCCCTATAAACTGGGATGGGAGGCAGTAACTCAGCCCCAGGGGAGGGAAGAAGTCTGAGCTCCAGTTGTGTCATTCCGTCGGCTGGAGGAAAAGGCAGAAATCTCCCATTCTCAAAAGGTTTCCCAGATTTTCCGTTTTCTTTTATGGCACAGAGGGAAAAAGCAGTGAGGACACGAGGCAGGACAGCTCCAAAGGGAACTCCTGCTTTCTTTAACCTACTAAAGGGGTTTTGAAATTTTCCCCATCTGAGGTGCTGCTTTAGCCCGGGAGGTATCAGAGTAGGACTTCGTACTGAAGGCGGGGGCAGCCTTTGGGCCAGCTACACATTCCTCTGGCAACCAAACAGTTGTATCTGGGATGAACTAGAGAAGAAAAGGCACAAATCGCATGAGCATGCTGACAACCAGGCAAACAAGCAATGGTGTTTGGCTCTCAAGATAAAGTTATTGCCCTCCCCAGTGCAGCTGCTTCACTGAACGAGGTCCCCCCAAGCCCTCGGTACCCACCAAGGTCAGGCTCTGGCCCCTCCTTGCTCCTGGCTTGAGTTCACAGCACGATCCACCCTGCAACGGGACCTGCGTTGGGAAAGCAGCTTGTGCCTAAGAGAAAATAATAATCATGGGACTGCAGCCGTGAGATCCATCATCCACAGATCTAAATGGGGGAAAGGGATCAAAGTGTCCTTTTTCTGGGGATTTTCACTTTCTCCAGCCTTCCTTCCCTGCAGGTCAGCCTGTCCATCACCCAGCTCCCCCACTGCAATCCCCAAGAAGCAAAATGTCAAACAAAGGGGATGCTCAGGCACCATAACTCCAGGGCTGGTGAGTTTTTACCACGGTCCAGTGCTCATCAGGGCATAATGGGATGGGGGAACTGGTAATGGGGTGCCCCGGTCACTGTACCATAGGGAGACACCCCAGGGTGCCCAGAGTCGCCCCCTTTTTGGCAGCACAAATAGTGAGGAATGGAAGTGCCACGGTCTCTGAAGAGGTAGAGGCCATAGAAAAAACCTCATTTAAACTCTTACAGAGCTGCTGTCGTGACTCCATATCTCGGTTAGTGTTTGACTTTAGGGATTAAATCATTTGATTATTGACGGAGAGCACAGTGTGTCCCCATCAACTGCACATCATTGGTGAAGGGCTCATATGGAGCTGAGATTTGCAATTAAGTCTGTTTATTTCGAAGTTAAAGTTAATTGAAAATGCCCCTTAAAGATAAGGCTCACTTGAGCAAGATTCTTGATTTGCATCCTGTCAGCAGGTTATTGCCCTGATCTGAAAACTGCAGGAAAAATGGAAAAAGCCAGCAGAGAGTGGAGGTTCTGAAAAAGTACAGAAAAACCTGTGGAGGGTGAACCTCTAGTCCTGTCCTAGAAGGGGGTGGTCTGACAGCACGCCTGGTACAACTGGCTTGGCTGATTTGCAGACAACCTCAATTCAGAGGAGACAAGATGTGAAAATCTAGATTTGCCCTTCTCACTTAAAATTTTATTCTAAACTCTCTCATTTAAATGGTCTATCAGGACCATAGGCATTGCTTTTCAGGAATTGCCCCATGAAAGGCAGAGGCAGACTTGTTTTTTCAGTATCTCATTATACAGAGCGTATTTCCTCAATGCTTTTCCTATCTCTGGATAATCTACAGAGCTAGAGTTAGCGCCTTTCCTTAGTAGGGTGGTGTGTGTGAGTGTGTGTGTGTGTGTGTGTGTGTGGTTCCTTTCTCTTTTGTAGCTACCTCAAAGCAGGCTGGCTTGGTTTCTACAGTCCCGGATTCCTTCCCTTCCCAAAACCCTCTGAAAAAGTCTGGTGGTTAAGTGAAGGCAGCTGTTTGGGTTATTTTCTTTCACCCGTGTGAATGTTCACAGCATCATAATCCCTTTTAGAGAAAAAAACCAGAGCAATCGCAAACACACACAGAAGCTACAAATAGAAGTACATTTCTGCTTTCTTATCATAACTTTCTCTTTCTTTGCTGTTCGTGCCAAAATAAGACTGATTTTGTATACGTGGTCCAAAATCAGTGGCTGAAATCCCCATTTGGAGTAAAATAAAGATTCTGGCTCTCCAGTCCTGGTGTTTCTCGCTTGATATGAACCAGGTATAATGAACGTAGAACTGCCCACCCAACTGCAGACCGCCGGGACCCACTCTTCATGGGAAAGTTAAATGTTTCATCTATTTCAACTCTGCAGCCTAAAGATGATATTTTAAAGAAGAATTTTACAGACAATCAGCATTAGTTTGATACGTTGCCCATTGAAAGTATTTGTCACCTGATGTAAATGTGATAGAGGGTGAATGCACTGGAAGATCCCACCTTTACACGTCAACCCTGGAGCAAAGCTAATTCCTCTGCATGCACAGAGTATTGCTGCAAGGCAAGGCTGCATCATTCCATTTGAAGGCAAAAGCATTTATTTTTGGGTGCCTCCACTTCTCCTTCTGTTAATTTCCCACTGAGCACCCCAAGCATGGTCAACCCTCACTATTTCACCAGGAAAGGCAGTTTGTGTGAAGGCACAGGATTGCATTTCCTTCCCCTCCAGCTCCAGCCATTAACAGGTGGCGAATGGAGCCAGCTTCTCTCACATGTTTTGCATCACTTTGCATCATCTACTACAAAGCTCTTACAAATGAATCTGTCAAGCCTAGCTGGCACCTTTCAGGATAAATGATGCAAATCGGGGGCCGTGCGAGGCAGCCCGTGCCCACAGCGCCATCCATGAGTGCCTTCAGCCCCAGGAATGTCTCTGCAAACATCTGTTGTCGTTTGAGGAGAGATGGCAGAAGGGGGAGGGGAAAACCCCCAATAATGGATGCTCTTGAAGTTTTTGGAAGCTCAGCAGGAGAGAGGAAGTAGGGTGGGGGAAATCAAAGAGAGAGAGGGAGAGAGAATATTTTGCCTGTCAGTCACTCGTCGCTCCAGCCAGGTGATTATTAGTTATCTCTACGCATTGACACAATTTGCTAGTTTTCTGGGTAGGTGGGTCCTGCACTTAGTCATCTTGGCATTTTTAAAGACGAATGAAGAATTACCCGGGATGTAAAGCCAGAAGCGAGAAAGATAAATAACACTGAGAAGCCGATCGCTGCCCGTCTGTCATAAAATTTCATTAGTTCTGACAGCCTGTACATAAGCAATGAAGGAATGCTAACTACACTTCCTCTCCGTCTGCTTCCATATTTCACTCGTATTGCTTAGGTGGAAGAAAGAGCTGGCCAGACAAGCCCTGGGGATGAAAGGAGGTGCTGAACCGTTCACAGAATCAGGATGATACTTGTAACAGGAAGACCAAAGGGTTAAGTTTCTTAGATTTACTTTGACAAGAGGGTTTTTCACTGGGCACAACTGGAAAAGATGGACGTGGATTTGTGGAGGTATCCAAGAGGATGGCTTTCCTCGCAGTCCTCCAGGAGGGTGAAGGAGCTGAGAAGACCATTTATCATCTCAAAGCCAGATCTTTTGCTGGGGTAACACTTCCTCCAGTTTGAAAACAGCAGGAAAATAACGTCAGAGAGAAGGTGATCAGGATCCCAACCATACCCAGGTTTCATGGTGTTGTACCACAAAAATTCTACTTTCCTGGTCTGTACAAGAGCAGCTGTTCTGAAGCCCTGACCTGTATCATCTGTGTTTCAGCTGGAAACTAAGAACAGAGACCTCAAGACTTTATGAAATATCCATCAGCCCTTGCCACAGGCTTTCAGAACTGTTCTTCATTTTTGGGCACATAGGCAGTTGAGACAAGAGAGGGTTCTCCTACCTACAGCCATGCCCTGGAGCCACTGCTGCCCCTTTCATCTCTAAGTCCCAAGTAATGAAAATAAATATCATCGGGTCTATAATCATGACATGGAATGGGATGTTTTGATCATATTAATTGCTCAGGCTGTTGCAATACAGGATCGCAAATCAATGCTTCCCCAGTGGCTGGCTCAGCCTCCCCGTGCACGTTTAAACAGATGTGACCTTGATGAGCAGAGATACTGGGGGCTCGAGGCAAGCTTGCAAGACAAATGAATGTGCCCCGGCAGATTTATGAGAAGTTATTCCTCCGTGTAGAAAAGTCTATCTTCTTTCACCTAACGGCTCCTCCAAAAGTGACTTTTTCTGTGTACAAAACACGGGCAATCTGCAGAGCTAGTGACAATGTCAAGAGGTCTTTGAGGAAAAATGTTTCTGTGGGGCTGGAGCAGAGAGACAGCAGAGTGGAAACAGGGGTGTGATTCATTCAGAACAAGGTGTCCTCATTCATTTATAGCAGTTTGATCTCCCCGTAAAGGATATCCTGCTCGGACAACATGGGTACTTTCTTTTAATCTGTCCATGCATCAGAAGAGACCTTGGATCTCCTCCTGTGAGACTGAGACTCTTTCATTTCGTGTCACCTTCCATCATGCCAAGAAAACCCACAGCAGCCAGTAGGGTTGAAAGGGGTGTCTGTAAACATGTGTTTACTGAAACCACTGGTAAACCAGCCACTGAGTCATCACCTCCCGCAGCTGTGTGTTTCAATTCTTCCTAGTCTCAGGCAATAACATCAGGCTTCCACTAGTTCCTGATGAAATTAGGGACTAGAAGCACAAGTGCTGTGTGTATGTGTGACAGAGAGCAAGATGGAGTCCACTTGGGGCTGGGAAGAAAAGGCTTTGCCTCTTTAACCTCCTGAAAAGAAAGAGATGAAGTAGATCAATAAATACTGATGACCGATAGGCCTAAGAACAATAGGCTTGTTAGTGTATTTTAAAACTCTAATTAGCATCGCTGCTGCTGGCACGTGGGCTGTCTAGGAACCCACCTGGTCCCAAGGATCTGGAGATAACCTCATCAACTTATGGAGGTCTAAGTGCTGAAGAGGAGGTGTTCTCCTGCTACATCCACCCCAGAGTGCCTGCCTCTGGGAGCCTCTTGCAGCTGCATTTCACAACCTCAGAGCCTGTCTTCTGGATCCCAACCTGGGATGACTTTCGTACATCCTCCTCAAGGTTAGTACTGATGTGGTCTCATAAACATTAAAGGATCATTACGATCATCCGGTCTCATATTCCTAGGCTATAGGACTTCTCTGGATTCATTCCTGTTTGAACCACAGCATGGAAAAGCAACCCATCCTGACCTCAAAACTTCCAGTGATGGAAAAATCTACCATAACTTTTGCAAATTTTTCCAGTGATTAATTATGGTCACTGCTAGAAATATTTTTTTTTAAAAAAAGCATCTTGTTTTTAGTAATTTGTTTAGCAAATGTTTAGCAATGTTGTTGCTAAACATTTGTTTAGCTTCAGCTTTCAGGCCAACTGAAGAGAGCATCTATAAATGCATTTGGTTAACTGTGGTTGAGTGGACTTTCCACTGCTACCAGGATGGAGAGGTCAAAACAAATCATATTGGTCAGGTAACCCTCACTTGAGAGCCTAATTAACATGACGGATGGGGTTATAAAAGGTTAAGTCTCTGCAGGAGGAGGTAGCCCTCCTGGAGAGAGAAGTGGGGATTTCCTGGCTTGCAGGACTCTGACACACAGCTTTGGCTGAAGCACGGCTGTCACGAAAGAAGGAGTGAGAATTGGCCATCCCAGTGAAGGGACGTAGCGAGGTCTTGTGCTAACGAGCTGTGTGGTGGGAGAAGAGAAGCAGAGGAGTCCGGACTGGGATTCAGCAAATGGGACAACCCTTCCCAGGGTGGTTGTGCCCCTAACACGTGGTGGGTCCTTCCTGCAGCTGCTGAACTGCCTGGCAGGGGTGGGAAAGTATTTGTATCTCGGCACTTGAAAGCAGGGTGCCTACGGCCAAGAGCAGCTGAAGGACCTGGTCTGCACCCCATCGCAGCTGAGCCCTCCCAGGGACACCCAGGGCTTCAGGCATCAGAGAGGGATGCAAGGACACAGGGAGGCACAAAAACAAGAGCAGAAAGAGGACTTCTTGCACTTCATCTTTAGTGCAAAACAGCCCTGGGTCCTACGAAAACACAAGTGTGGATTCTGCCTAAGACGGCTGCATCTAGGTGTTTCACAGCTGCATCTAAAGGGAAGATCTTCCTAAACACTTCTATAATTTGTTGACATATACGTCGCCACTGTAAGAAGCAACATCCCTTCTAAACCCTTGTTTTCCCTGGTCTTCACTGTAGTATCTCTGGCTGATGTTGATTCACCCCAGCCTTGATTTGAATTCTGGGCAGCTCATTCCCTTGGTCTTGTGGAAGACTTCTCGATGTGCTAATTCCACTGTGCCATCCTTACCCAGTGCAAGAATCAGCACGACTCACACTACTGCAACAAGTAGCCCAGCAAGAGTCAAAACAGGGCAGCACATTATGTACAGTAATTTAATGAATTCACCATTTTTGTCTTTAAACTGAAAATATCCCTAATTAACAACTTTTTCCTGCTCCTGAAGGATGCTTACAACCCAACAGGCTACAAGTTCATCAAGAGGGGATACGTGCTCCTAGAAACAGAGTCCTTCCTTATGGTCTTGGATTTGTGGAAGTTTAATTATCAAAACAATCATTTGTCCAGTGTTGAAAAGCTGCGAGGAAAGAAAGAAAAGTCAATACGTTTGACCTCACTTCTGGGAGAGAAACTCCTGGGAGTCATTACAAGTCAACTGTGGAAGAATCAACACACTGATTTTAATGGATGAGTCTGAAAAATTCTTTTCAAGAGCCAACATTCTTCTGTCCTTTAACCAGCACCTGAATGAGCAGAGAATGGAGGTCATCTTCTGCAGCTTCCTTGGGTATCTGAGGAAAGAGCAGGGGGATAAGCGGAAAATAATTTATCAGACCTGAAGGGAAACGAAGTTTGTCAGGATTTCCTTGCAGTTGCAAAAGCAGCAGCAATATATTCAAATGTGGTCAAATGTGACACACTCATTTTTCTCACTTAGGTCCTGGTTCTGGAAAACATCTTGGGAAAGCACTTCAGTATGTGCTGACGTTTAAACCTGGGTGTGAACCCCATGCTGAGCCGTGAAACTCAAGCACGTGCTTACAGATAAGCATGTATACACTCAAGTGCTGTCCTGATTAGGGCATGTGCTTAAGTGGCTCCTTGAGCTGGAGGCTCTGGCTTTGAACAGGCACTCCAATTCTTTGTGTATTATGCAGAAAGCACTAACTAAATACTCGCTTGTTTTCTATAGCACTGACCAGAACCACCTCGAGCGCCGGGGCAGCAGACATAAGCAGGAAAATTGACTCTGATCATCCCTGGGGTCATTTAACTAAAACACACATTTCAGTCGAGCCAAGTGTTCACCAGCGCTTTTCAACTCCCGTGGTGTCAAAACAATTAGCAGATCACAGCGGCCCCGATTCGCTGGTGCTCCAATAAAAGCATCTGGCCAGCACATGGAAATTTAAGGCGAGCCCCGAATGAGCTCCTCCACGCACCGTCCGCTGCCTGCGGGACAACGCAGCCGGGATAATCCCTCTGTCGCTGGAGAGATGGTGCAGCTCAGCTTAGCCTTTTGAAAAGAGATCGCTGCAGAATCCCCAATATGTATCGATATCACTCAAACTGGAACCTGGTAAGAGGCGCATAAACCTACTTTCAGTGGGTTACCTCTGTTAGAATTGACTAACAAGTTGGGTTTTTTTCTAAATCCAAGACCTTCTGTCCATTTGCTGTTAGTTGCACCCCTATCCCACCCTGGCAACTCCAGTAAGTAAAATTTGATGCTAAAGAAAACTCTCTTTTCTCGTCAGGTCGGTGGGTGAAATGGCAGCGCTCAGATTGGAAACAGGTGACACCATTTAAAAGGCACAGGCAGGGAAGCGGAGTCAGTCTGTGTGGGTGAAAGTCAGCTTTGGGACACAATTCTCCATCTGACATTCTGATATGGAAACAAAACAAATGGAGGCGTGGACGATGCTTTTAAGCTCTTTTTTTCTTAATATCGAGGACAACACGTGATTTACTAACTTGGAAGGAGTGAGCTTCTGTGTGCACACCTTGTCTCAGCTGCTGGGTGACTTCACTCTGTTCTTCCCATTTCCAAAGGGGACGAAAGGCTGCAAGTGACCTCCAGCATCTCCTGCCAAGCAGCCTATGAAAAAGGCTGAGCAGATAGCAGATCTTGTGAAATATATCCTAAAAAGCTGAGCTGCAAATACCTGCCCAGCAAAGAATAGGACACAAGATGGGTTGGCAGTTGATTATAAAAGTCCCATTCAGGAAGAAATGGATTTCATTAATCAAATGCATTTTTCACATAGCTTCAGACCTGGCTGAAAATGTTCCTTCTTATTTTATTATATGGCATTTATTAACACGGCTATTAGCTATGTTAATGCCACCTCAGTGGTATTTTCATTGACTGCTAACAGACACTTCTTGTGTACACCCCATAGCAAATGTGACCAGCAGGAATCTGACGCAACCAACCCTTCCTTTGCAATCAACGTGGGATCCAAAACAAACCTCTGGCGCTCCCGGCATCGCTGCCCAAGGAACCAGGCATCCTACAAATAAATACTGAATTGCAAATCTGTGGCAAGCTGAGAATAAATCTGCTTTACCTGAAGTGGAAGAGAAAGCAGAGTTCAAGGCTGCCACTGAATCGGTGGCCAAATGCCAATACCATTCAGTCTGGGGCAGTATAAAATGATTCATCTGACAGGCTGACCCACCAGGCCAGGAAAATAAGGCCATATAACTCTCTCCTCTGAGTCCTAGCAGTCCTCTGCCCTGCTGAATGGCATCCATCTCCCTCCCCGGGCCGTCCACTCGTGCACAGCCAGTGCGGGACCTCAGCCACGCTTCCAAAAAGCTGTTACTATTCAACGTGGTCGGGAGATTGTATTTCCACACCTCCTAGAGCTTTTTCATTTGCAGGCTGTGAGCTTCCTTGCTCGCCTTCCCCATTTACATATTTTGCTTCATTCGAATGCTTTTCAGTCCGCTTTGGGGTTGGTGTTTTTTTTGCTTTCTCCTCTTCCCGTGCGTGTGCAGCAGCACACCTTGCTTAGCCCCACAGCAACAGCCTGCCCATCAGCTGCAGCTCACAAACAGCAAATGAAGTAGGCCATAAAACGTGCGTGGGGAGGAAATTCATGACCAGATTGCATGCCAAAACATTTCAGATCGGGTTGTTTGTTTTTTTTTTTTTAAAGCCACACATGCAAGCGCTGGAGTGCCGTCTTCGCATGTAATTGCTATTTTTGTCCCCTCCGTTGTCCTTGTGGTAGAACATCTGTTGTCTTACTGCTAACTGTCCTCCCATGGCTTTTCCCTCTCTCAAGAGGATCCTGCATCGTGTTGATGTAGCAGCCTCTGGCACCCTCTGTGATCTTTCAGTGTTCCCCTGGCTTTGCCACCGATCACTGGGTTACCTCTTTCTGTCCCATTTTGACATCTCTACAACCTGCCACTTCTTTTGACCCACTCATCACCAGTGCAATAATGGTCAGAGATGATGCACAGCCTTCTGGTAAAACCACTGACATTGCAATCGAGATATCTACCTAGGTTTGTGCGCTGGCTCCGACACCGACAGTCCTGCAGGACCCTGGGCAAATCATTTAATCTTCCCCTTCCCATAAACCCATGAGCACACGAACACACGTGTTCCTGGGTTGCAGAAGGGAAGCTGAGCTTGGGTTCTGCAGATGCCCGTTGGCAGCCCCTTTGTTAGTCAGCCCTTCCTCTCTAGACCACCCCAAATGTAAAATATTTGCATTATTTTCATTGGTCCAACTTGTCCATTTAACACAAACAGGGGTGGTCTCTTCATGCCTTGCTACGGCACCTTGCCCAAGGGTGCCACGTAGGGCTTTTGAGGTAACTTCAACACGAGCAATGCTGTTTTCTCATCTATCACCTTCTGTGCAGAGACCTTACACGTGTGTGAGGTGTGACTTTGGGGGGAAGAATCCATACCCCTGTGTTAGGGGTCTGGAAATTTGAGGTGCTGGGAAGTGATTTGCCCCATATCAGCCATGAGGCACCCATGGGCACAGGCACGTGGCCAGAAACAGGACCAGAATCATTTATAGGAGCAGGAAGCATTTCTTTACCGAGAGGGTGGTCAAACTCTGGAACAAGTGTCCTAGAGAGGTGGCTGATGTCCCAAGCCTGTGTTTAAGATGCATTTGGACAATGCCCTTAATAATACGCCTTGAAATGGTGAGGCAATTGGACTGGATGATTGTTATAGGTCCCTTGCAACTAAAAACATTCTAGTCTAGTCTATCCTATTCTATTCCTATTCTATTCTCTATTTCTCATTACCTCACCCCCAAATCACCCTTCCCCCCTGTGCAGCGGTGCCAGACACGAGTCCTGCTGTTGTGCGAGCCTGGCAGCAGGGCCTTGGTTTGATCCCTCATGGAACTTTTCAATTGGTTTTTAGTTTTCCCTCTGAGCTGTTTGCTTTCAGGTCTGCTGTTGCCTTAATCATTCCTCCAGTGCCTTCCCCACAAAACACCCTAAACTGCTTCAGGATATAAAATGGAGGGTGCGTTAAGGGGTGCACGGGCCCCAGCCCCACCGTTCAGAGGAGCTGGTGCCCACAGGCGAGCGATGGCAACACCAAGCAGCGCCCTGATGCTCCCACAGCTCCGTGGTGGTACATTGTCGTCAGTCCCTGCAACACAGGCCTGGGGATGGTTGGGTGCAAGCCTCTCCCAAGCCTTCTGTCTTCTTGCCTTGTCTGCCCTCCCTCCCGCTCCCATCCCGGGCCCTCGTGCCGTTGCTGATGCCCCGTCGCATCCCACTGATGCGGAGAGCGACTGTCCCTTCGCAATTCCCGGGGCCTGCTCTGCTGATTTTACCATTTTACCTCTGAAATACCCTCCACGTCTTGACGCTCTCACTCTATGCTACAACTCCCTTCTGCCTCTGCATCTGCCGGAGGTTTTGCTGTTTATCTTTTGCGGGCACCAGGTCAGATTTATCCCTCACAGAAGGCGACTGTTCCCGATGTGTCCTTAGGGCTCCTCTGTAGCCTGCCTGTCTTCAGGGCTCTACCTTGCTGCTTTCCCAAAGTGCAAACGTTACTATGTTGGGTCAGAGCGGGACCTGTCTAGCCCAGCATCCTGTCTGGCGCTGGAGGCTTCAGAGTCGCAAGAAACCCCAAATCTACATTTATAGACCAGCAACCCCCCGCTCTTCCCCAGTCTCACCGGCAACGGGAACACGTTTGGTGGCCCTGTCCTGCTGCACGGCTATTTTTGCCGTGCCGTTCGCACTGGAACTAGTTCAATTTTAAATCCTAATCCTTGGATACTGAGGATGCAGTAGTTCCCTTTGAAAAGATTTACTACTAATCTCTCCGGTGTCTGTGACAAAGGACAGTTTCTCAGCATTACCTCAAATGTTAAAATATTAATGAGTTGAGAGTGTGGTGGCTGGCAAGGGCTGTCTTCGCTAGCACTGGAGATGGACTTAATGATCTCTGCGCCTTTGCTACTGCAAAATGAACATCTTACACAGGAGAGATTAGACAGACCCGACACCTTTAATAAAATATGGCCTGTATTTCTACAGATGTATTTAAAGTCATTTAAATCCTTTAATGTTTTATGAAATAGCAAAGCTTTGTGTGAATCTATTTGGAATAGTCCTTAAGCGCTGCAGTAGGTTTTATTTCGACCCAGCTCCCATTTGTAATGTGCTCACTCCTTATATCATGTTTATATAGATATAATTTTTTTCTACCCAGATGACTTTTTGAAATGAATAAAATGCTCATAAAAGGTGCATGGTTGATAGCACTATAGACTATAGCCAAGAGTTTCAAAACGGGCTGCCGATGAGGATCTTAAATCTCCACTTATGGGCTGAAAGAAGCAGCCTGATTTTCCTCTATGCTCGGCACCAGCGATCCCACCGAGCCCCGTCCCTGCCAGGGTGTCACCTTGAATGAGGACACGGCCACCGCGGGCACAGACGGCTTTGAAGAGGGACTGGCCACCCCCAGGCAGCACTGGGTGGTCACTCAGCCTGGGCCAGCACCCACAGTGGTACCCAGGAGAGCCTGGGGGTCTTGTCCGAGTTATCTGCCTTGGCCTTGGCTTCGCTTGGTTTGGGATGAGGACAAAGCTGCTAGTATTTAAAACTCGGAACAGTCTGTTTGTCCCCAGTGTTCAAAGGGGGAAGGCAAGGCAAGGCAAAGCTCCCGTTTCCTTTCAGCATCTCCCTGGCTTTCCCTGGAGTTGGGATTGCTGCTTCATGCTTTTGATGGTACTAGATTTCTCCTGTTTCTGCTACAGCATAAGATCCTAGAAAGGGGGATCCCTGCCTCTTGAGGACCTGGTTTTGAACAGAACACAAAAATTTCACCTGCTTCTGTAGAAAATTATGGCCCTATAAAGTCCCAACACGCAAAGACAGGCCTGGAGCAGTGAAATGGCCAGGAGCAGCAGAGGAGACCTCCTTGCTGTGGGGCACAACTGGCTCCAGCTTGGCCACCTCCCCCTCCACGGGTCACCCCTCGTCCCCGGGCTGCGGCAGGAGAGCGGAGAGAGCCCCTCTGCTCTCCTGAGAGGAGAGAACCATGCTCTCTGAACTCGCTGCAGAGAGGCAGCAGCTTTTTAATTCAAGGGTTTTCCTCCCTGCTGCCTGTGACGGGGCCAGGTGGAGACCAGGGAATAACTGATCTTTTTTTAGTTCATTGGTAATTCTGGAAAAAAACCCAACTACAAAAGCTGCTTGCCTTCAAATGTATTCCCAGAACTCAAACACTCCTGGTTAGAAAAGGAGTATCATGTGCCTTAAAAGCTACAGGAAGGTCAGGGAATCTCCATTTCCCTGCAGGAGATCAGGAACGTGGGAGATGAAGTTCAGTTCCCATGGCTGCTTGATTATGATTTGAACCCTCTTCTCCCACAAAAGGGCTCCAACAAGAAGACCATGAATGCATGCTCAGGCAAGCTCCATCCATCCTGTCAGTGGGACCAGTTCCACTTATTGCAAAGTATTTATCGAGTTGCTGAGACAAGGGCCAAAAGGATGCTTGGTAGGGACAGCTCTAGGAGGGGACTCATGCCGTGCAGATCCCTCCAGCACAGAGGAGACCTGAGCTGGGGCTGCCCACATCCCTTGTGAGCAGTCTAAACGCTTGAGATGTTGGTAAACCAACTCCTTCTCTGTTTCCCACACTCCTTTGAAGCTAGATTTGCATTTCATTTGCTTTTGTTAGTGCCTAAAATGAGCCCTTCTTCTTTTTTTTTTTTCTCCTAGAGATTGCTGAACAGAGCCTTGCACAGCCACGCGCTTTTGGTGGGTTGGCTCAGAAGAGCAAGCTGTGTTTAACTCCAGCCAAGAGTTTGGTTTCCAGTGCTAGGAACATGGGCACATGGAGCTCCAGGCTCCGGTGCTAGAAAGAACTGAGGTCCCCTTGCACATGGATGGGTCAAACCTTCAGTCTTTTGCCCAGAAAGCACATGTGACATCTGGTCTCCAACCACAGATGACTTTAACAAATAGAGCAGCTCCCACCAGTAATGCCACTCTTGTTCCTACATTTTGTTGCAACATCTTAGGAGAAAAATAAGTATATGTATTTGCAGCTGGGCTTATAGAGAGCTGCTTTATGTAGGCACAGCATCTTCCTTGGCCTCGGTCTTCCAGACCAGTTATGGCACAGTCAGGGTGTTGTAAACGCCAGTGGAGTGGGTTTGCAGCTCTCCCCATAAAACCAGCTCAAAGCCTTTCTCTGTTGCTGGGCATTTCATTTCCCCATTCAGAGGCTGGTGAGAGCAAAGGCGGCCTGCGCATGGAAACTTTTAATTAAACTACTAATATAGAGTGGAGTCATTTCTGGTGGAGGTTTAAGTAGTCTGTGGGAGAAGTGCTGAGTTGTGGGAGAGGAAGGCAGCGTTTGTCTCCAGCCCTGGAATTTGTCCATTCATCAAACAGTCGTCCCAGGAGTTGAAGCTGATCCAATTGCATGTCAACAACATTGGCCATGCCTCATTAGAAATCAGTTGTAAAAAGTTTTTTAAAAGAGCATTAATTCATCTTGTTTCTTCCCCCCCCGCTCCTTTGCTGTGGATTTTCATCACCCGTAGTGAGAATTTCAGGAGAAATTGTCTCTGAATGGCTATTTTCCAGGGCAGACAAATTCTTTTTTCTCTGTCTCTGGTAGAAATTCAGGCCAATCTTTTAAAAATGAGTATCTAAAGTCAGGCTTCCAAACCCACAGCCTGATTTGCAAGTTGAGCAAGGAAAGGACATCAAAGGAGCTTGGCTGGGCCGAATATCACACGCTTCCTGAGGTGCATCGCCACGAACTCTGAAGTCCCCTGTTTTTATAGCTCCAGCCCAGCCTCGACAACGCAATAAACCATCGATAAATGGCTCCATCTAGATTTCCTGCATTTTCTTTAAGCTGCTGACTCTGCTGCAGAGAGAGGGTTTTAGGTTACCACTCGGAGATGGTGCTGGTTTACTTCATCTTCCCTACACAGGTATAAATGGATGCACCAACCATAAGGCCCTACAAGACGTGTTCGCAGGGCAGTCCTTCACATACATTCTCATCTCTGAGCTATCTTTGTAGCAACAGGACAAGGGGTAATGGTCTTAAACTGAAAGAGGGGAGATTTAAATTAGGTATTAGGAGGAAATTCTTTGGTGTGAGGGAGGTGAGAGCCTGGCCCAGGTTGCCCAGAGAAGCTGTGGCTGCCCCATCCCTGGAGGGGTTCAAGGCCAGGTTGGAGGGGGCTTGGAGCAGCCTGGTCTGGTGGGAGGTGTCCCTGCCCAGGGGAAGGGGTGGAACTGGATGGGCTTTAAGGCCCTTTCCAACCCAAACCATTCTATGATTCTATGACTATTATGGGCTTTATGCTAGTGTCTTTTCCTCCGTGAAACTGTACTGACCTCAGCAAAAGGGTCTTCTAATTTAGCCTCTGGAGATCAGACCCAGCCCAAATTCACTGGCATTTTATATCCCTACGAGCTGCTCATCCAAGGGGAAATGAATCCCTCTTGTACACGAGGAGGTCAGAGAACCACATGCTCCCCTTGCCACATTGAGGGGCTGTGAGTGCCTGGAGGACCCAGTGAGCAGCAGTTGTCTTGCCTGGTACTTTTTAAGGCTTCTTAATTTATTTTCCTTTCATATTGGGGTGAAATGGAAGCTTTCCTAATGCTGTGTATGGAAGTGGAAGCTGTCGTCATTCCACTCTAGAGAACAGAGAGCAGAGACCCATCCTCTGCCATGTAGCACCCAAAGGCTGGACCCATTATCTATCTCCCCAGAGAAATCTCTTTCACAAAGACATGGAAGAAATCAAATGTGACCAGCAACATACTGTCTCCCAGTCCTGGCTCTGGGCCGTTGGCATCCCCCCTGGAGCTGTCTCAGACCGTGAGCGCTGCCGAGGCACTTCCCTGCACCTGGGAGGTACCGAGCCATTATTTACCATTCTTTGTTCCTGTTTATATTCAAAAACCTGATGGCATTATTATTATTATTATTTTTTAATGAATAGTTGCTCCTCCTTAAAGAAAATATTTAAGTTTCTATAGCAAGTGTGTGCTCCCAACACACCCAGCCCATCTGGTCACATACCCAAATGTTTGAACCCAATTTTCCTCAGCTAAGAAACAACCTTCTGTTCCTTCTGGATCAGGTATTAATATTCTCTGGCTCTGGCTTACAGCTTATCTTTGCACAGCAAAGAGGAATTCAGCAACTATCAGTTTGCTGCTGGGATTTCTGAGCAAGCCACGGGACACCTTGGCCTAAATGAAGGTCATTGCTCTGAACGGCAATTTGATGAGGAAGGGACAAAATAATTCAGCAGGACGGGGAGTGGATCCAAAAGAGAAATCTAAACTTAAGCAAACCGAAACCTTCCTGGCATTTCTGAAGTTCAGAGAGGAGAAGCGAAGGGCTGGATCTGGCAGGAGAGCCGGGGCTGGCAGTGGTGGAGAGGAGGTGGCCCTCGCTGTGCCATGCTGGCCCGGAGGCAGGAGGGCTCTGACCATCCCTCTGTCACCTGGGACAACTTGCCTAAGGGGGATTATAAAAAGCAAGACCATGAACTAGGCTCTGCGTGGGAGCTCAGCCGTTCGAGGTGATTTTGAACTCCCCCGCAAAGCTCTTCTTTTTTCACTTCCCTTGGTATAATGGGAAAAAGATATTTCCCTTCTGGCTCTTCTGCGGCGTGTAAATGCTTTGGGACACGGACTGTGCCATCAGAACTGGGCCACCACTAGGTCCATAAGGACTGAACTAAATTACAGTCATGCTAATTAATACTAAATGACTGCAATTGTTACAATACTGTAATACAGGCGTAGGAGAAGGTATTAGATTTCCGACAAGGCAGTTTGGGGAGTCTGGTGAACACACTGTGCTAGAAAGGACAATATTTCCAGACAGATGGGTGAGCAATGGTTGAGGAGAAAGTAGGACGGACGCAGAGCCAGGATTTGCCCAAATCCCTGCAAGGGGAAGGGGCTACACCGCGTTGTGCCAGTCTGCTCGCATCCTTAAGGTGTTTTTTACACGGAAAGAGGAAAATGCAATGATGGAGAAGAAGGAAACAAGGCAGAAAAGGGAGACGGTGGGAAAGTCGGAAAGAGCACAAAGTTTTCTGGCAGGAAGGAGATGCGGACGCAGAAGCGAGCGCACGCCTTGCCGAGGAGGAGAGGCTTTCAGGGAGACGGCAAGGGCAGCTGGATGAGTGACTGCTCCCGGAGGCATCGGGAAGGCTTTTAGAAATATATCATGGGGACACGAAAGGCAAGAGAGAAAGTAGCTCCATCAATAAATAAGGAGGAAGATTAAATTAATGGTGACTTCGAAATGGCTGAGCTGCCGAACTCCCTTTTTAAAAATCAGTCGTTAACAAGAAAAATAAGAGAAAGAGGTACTGTATGGACAATTAATTAGGAGTTCCCCTTGTGGCAGCCCAGCGAGCCCTTGTATCCTCCCTCCCACGCTCAGCCCCAGCTCAGAGAGCGGCCGTGCCACCAGGACCACCATGGCTCATCTCTGCCAGTGGCAGATGGCTTGGGTCATCTCTTTAACAGAGAAGAAGCCTCTGAGCCACCGAAGAAACCATGAGAGCTGAGCAGCAGCCAGGGCGAGAGTCTCCAAACCAGAGAACCAGGTGGTTAGGTCAGGCGTTACCTGCTCTGTGCCCTCCTGGAGCCGCCAGCAGAGACCTGTGCTGATGGAAAGGTTGTGCATGTCACGTGTGGACACCCGTGTGTCACCACATCCAGGGCAGCGCCTGGCAGGGGAAGGGAGAATGGGCTGCTGGCCACGGAGTGGCACACAGAGATGGTGCAAATGAACAAACCTACACCCGTGGGCTCTGCAGAGTAGGAAAGTGTAAATAAAGGTGTCCTTTGGTTGTCCCTAAATGAGGTTTCTTCACCCAGTGTGCGAGAGCCAATTAACGCACTGAGTCAAGGTATTTGATTTTATTTCAATTCTGCAGAATCGGGTGCTGTGCATTTAAGAACAGGCAGCACATCACATATTCCCAGCTGCCCAATATTTACAATGATAAAATACATCTAATTGGTAAATAATGATCAATTCACCACTCCTAACTACACATATGCATCTAAGCTTGTGTTTAAAACATTTAGGGAGGTTACCTGATTAGCATGCTCACTATTCACAAAGGGGTGTGTATTTTAGCATTACAATTACGCCAGGTTAGTTTGGGATACACTCTTGGTTCAGCTTTGGTCCAGGAGTTTTGTTTTTTGCTATCTAATGTCTAAGTCAGCAACTGCAAAAGAACACATCGGAGGCTTTGTTCCTCATCCTATTCAAGGTTAGGTACCTTCTGTGACGTCTCAACCATGTCCCAACCGATACGTCTTGATAAAATCTTAACTTTGTTTTTAGACGTCACATCGAGGGTATTGCATACGTAAACAAGCAGCTGCTATCACACATATTGAATATCGTACAAAACTCTGCATGCCTGGCTGCCTGGCTTTTATTCACGGGATCTAGAACAGAGAAATAACTACAAATGCGTGTAAAGGACGGAGGTGAAGAAATGAAAAGAAAGCTGTCTTTAAACTCCTTCCAGTACAGGTCAGAAAGGTTCCTCCTCCCTGCCAGCTGATTTGTTGTCCTCTCTTGATGACCTTTTTTGAGTGTGCTTTGCACCCACTCTTGTGTGGGACAGGGATGCTCTGTTTGCACCCTGCAGTGGAGATGCAGAGAGTCTTACCTCTGAGACCCTCCTTCGTGGTGGGGTACGTTTGCTCTTACACTTTGTTCCTCCTTGAAGTCCTCCAGAGGCCCACCTGGCTCTCCTCTTTCCCCCTGAAACAGCAACTATTCCCTCATTATGGAGGTGATGGGCTGGCTTGTCTTTAATTGGAACAGGGATCATTTCACTTCCTTGGCGATGCAGATATTGCAGACTAATGTCATCTCCTGAGCTGGCCTGGCTAATTAACAACTCCTCAGCTCAGCAAACCCTGTCTCTCCAGGGCTCACGGGCATGTTTATGTGTGAAGCATGTCTTACACTGGTCCTTGTACTCCACATCCACCTCTACACCAAGACCCAGAGTTGACACGAGTGTCTTAATGAGATAAATTATTATTTATTGCTGGTTCATTTCTGGCTCTTGATGCAGCCCAACACGATGACGATTAACCTTGTGGAGGTTTCAGGCGGCTTGTGGGGGTGAGATGTACTGGTGGTGGGCTTCCTCCTGCCACTGCTGCCACCTGCCTACCTGAGCCCTGCCGGGTGCAGGGTTAGACGCTCGCTGGGGTCTCCTCCCTCACGTCCTTCCTTCAGGGTCCTCACCTCTGTGACACGCGTTCCCTCTCTGACCGATGCGAACACCCACAGAGACAACCCCACTAATGGTGGAGGTTGTCCATCTCTCCTCTATCCTCTGAGCTCAGGCTCCTACGTTTGATGCCCGAAGTTAATTAGGGTGAATACTCCTTTCTTTGTGTCCTTGCCCCCCAGTCTGTAAAAGTGGTGATAACAGCACTTCCCTCTTCCCTTGGCTTTATCTGCTTGATTTTACTTATCGATGGTCTGGGCAGCATCTCATGCTGTATTTATATCACACCCACTGCCGTGTGATAGTGATCTTGATCTTGGCTAATACACACAGTGAGCTTAACTCAAGTAATATGTACTAAGAGTGAAAAAGAGCCCTGGCCAAAATCAGAACATTCTCGCACAGATACAGCCCATAGCCACCAAACCTGGATTTGCAGTGCATTTCATGACTATTAAATTGTATTTTAAAACACTGTCATGGAACAGAGTGAAATAAGTTGGGAGAGTTCTTTTTTTTATTTAGGAAGGGAAGGTTTATGATAAAAAACTGAATTTATAGTGTAGTTCTGAAAAGAACATTTACAAGGATTTTAAAAACTCAGAAAGCTTCCCTAATGCCGTGGTAATGAAGGTCCCCTAAGGGATTTAAACTATGCAGTAGCCAAATTCAGGTCAGATAAAGTTGCTGTTAATGATGCAACTCCTTCAAGTTTCTCCATGTAACAAAATCAGGCTTAAAACTTCACTCATTTCTGTAGAAATAAGGAAGTATTGGTTTGAAAATGTCAAAGACAATCTGCTTGGACTGCATGGAAAATTACAAAAGTCTCCTGAAGGTGAGTATGTGACCAAAAAGACGTGGGCTGCCACCACATATAAATAAGTCATGTTGGGCTGTTTTGAAAACAAGCAGTGCCTTGACAAACCAATGCAGGACCCATTAATAAGTGATACTGAGGCCGATTTTACTCAGTCTCCGTATTTACTACAGACAAGTGGAAAATAGCTTTCCCTTCCCCCAAACCTTCCTCTCTGTTGCCCTCAGCTGGGTGATGGCTCTCTGTGAAGCGTGGCTGTCCGCTCCCTGTCTCTGTCTCAGAGATCCAGAGGGGCAACCCTGGGGTTATTAGTTCTTAAAACCAGAGTACTTTTACACATGGATAAATGGGCTAATGGAAAGAGCACAGAGGTTTTTTTCATGGTATTTTAGGTGAATCTGAGCTTCTCTCTCGTTGTGACAGGGTCTTCTGAAAGGTCTGAGAGGCGTGTGCTATTTCAGAGGTTGCTTTTCTTACGACACAATCCCCAATGTCTCCCCCCCATCCAGGTACAGCATCATATTGCAGTCATACCCAAATTCACTTCTGGTTTCAGCAGGTTTATCTCATCCTACCTTGAATGGAGACTAAACCTCATAGAATCATAGAATTGTCTAGCTTGGAAGGGACCTTTCAGATCATCTAGTCCAACCATCAACCTAACCCTAATAAAAAAGCATCACTAAACCATGTTGCTAAGCTCTCTGTCAACCTGTCTTTTAAATACCTCTCTCCAAATACTTTGCAAACCTATCCAACAAACCTCTGAATCTCTCCTCTTTATTTTTTTTTCCTCTTTTTCTTTCTTCTTTTTTCTTCTTACACTTAGAAGGTCTGGAAGATATTTTTGAGCTATCTTCAGTAGCTTCCGATACTGCTGTGCAGTTCTTCTCAGCCCAAGGACTGTGTTTTATGTAGCTTCGCAAGGTGGCTGGAGACCGATGCTATGAAAATTTCGTGATCCATCAAGCTGGTGATGTAGGCTGCCTCAGCTCCCTCCTCCCAGACTGTGGATAGTGATTCACTTTGAGAAAATAGCTCTCAAGAAGCAACTTTTGAAAGCTCTTCCTTTGTTTTCAGTCACCCCTTGTTCAGAAAGGCATGTGGTAAGACCCCTTTCATGGAACAAGAACTGGACATCCAATATTGAAGACCCCTTTCACAGAACAAGGTTTGGACAAGGTCCAGAGAAGGGCAACAAAGCTGGTGAGGGGTCTGGAGAATAAGTCTTATGAAGAGAGGCTGAGGCAGCTGGGGTTGTTCAGCCTGGAGAAGAGGAGGCTGAGGGGAGACCTTATTGCTCTCTCCAACTCCCTGAAAGGAGGGTGTAGCCAGGGGGGGTCGGTCTCTTCTCCCAACTCACAGGCGATAGGACAAGAGGAAATGGCCTCATGTTGTGCCAGGGGAGGTTCAGATTGGAGATTAGGAAAAATTTATACACTGGAAGGGTTATTAAGCCTTGGAATGGGCTGCCCAGGGAAGTGGTTGAGGCACCATCCCTGGAGGTGTTCAAAAGACGGGTTGACATAGTGCTTCGAGACATGGTTTAGTGATAGTTTTATCAGAGTTAGGTTGATGGTTGGACTAGATGATCTGAAAGGTCCCTTCCAACCTAGACAATTCTATGATTCTATGACATCCAACATTGAAGACCCCTTTCACAGTACAAGGACCGGAGATCCAATGTTGCTTCTCACGGCACAAAACACAGCTCTTTACACCTCAGAAGAACCTTTAAATTACGGACTGATAGAACAGCCAGGGCAGGAATGTCAGCCTCTATCAGTGAATCAAAGCATTCAGCTGCATTCACTGTCTTACGTTTCTTTCCACTAGGTCGGGCCAAGCAAAGCCAATGCTAATCGGCTGAGAGAACTGCAAATGTTTTGAAATACTGCGGATTAGGGAAAGTCCGTGATTTGGGCAGACATGAATTATTGTGTGTAGATATAAATAAATATTGTTCCCCAGCTCAGCCTCTGGCTGGTGTCCAACATGCCACAAATTCATCAAAAAATGAATGGGTTAGTGTGTTAACAAGTGCCTGACAGACTATGAAAACGGCCGGGGGGGCGGTGCACATGCTCTACTTGACCAGCTACCCTTGTTTGCCAAAATTAACCCTTAGAATATGGCAGCGCTGAGCGGAGCCAGCCCACGGAAAATAAGGCTGAACTGGATGTGCGCTCAGGCTTGTCGCTTTGGCAGCGTGCGGGAGATGGAAGGTGGGTGTGAGTTACGTAGAGCTTTTTTCAATGTCTCTGTGATAGCTGCCAGAGTGAAATGAAGAGCCCTGGGTGGAAGAGAGCTCTCACCCTGATCAGAACAGCCCACCTTGTTATCTGCAGAGCAGCAGGGACAGATCTGTGATAGCTAAAACTTGACTTTTAAAAACAGTGTTCTGAATTACTGAGGATCTCAAAATGGCTTATCTGTAGGCTGCCTCTTTCATCTCTTGCTATTTTTAATAGCCCATTATGAATCATTTTGATATGTTCATAAATGTTATCCTTTCTGCAAGTTCTTTGCTATGGTTGTCAACTGCTGAGGCTAAAAGGAACACGGTTAGTTGGTCTGGGATGCGAGAGCTTCAAAAAATGACTGCTTGGCTGCATGATTTGTAATAACTCTGACTGCCCTAAACGTCCATAAATAAGGAGAATGGGTACTCTGCTTTTCTATAATCAAGACATCTTCAGCCTGCTTTGTTTCATGTAGGTTGAGGAGGTTGCTCTGGGCCTGGTTTATCTTTGAGGATGATGGACACCATGGGCTAACTATTGCCCCCACTGAAATCAACAGCACAGCAATGCCCATTTGGAGGGACGGATGAGGACCCACTGCAGCAGCCAGGAACCCTAAGAGGCACCCTTCGAATGACATAAGCCCCCTCCCCTCTTGAAGGGCTTCTGCCAGCATCTCCATCTCCTCTTCCACAGAAGCTCAAAGCCAATGGTGAAGGTTTCCAGCACTGCTCTTCTGGAGCTGGGCTGCTCAACCTGCACCCCTGCAGCCTTCCCCCACATGTCATCCCGACCACAGGCTCTTCCCTTCCTGAGGACCTGGTGGGAACAGTCTGCAGCAGATGAATTGTCCCAACCATGACATCCTTCTCCTGGTATCAGCTTGGTTAGGGCCTTGGATCTGCAGCCTGCAGGTCCCAAACAGCTTGTGGAGTTTGCAGTCAAGAGGACCCATATGGTACTTCTCTAAAAAAGAGACTTGCTGTGTCTTGGATGTATTTTGTGACACAAAGATTGACTGGAAACACAAGCAAAGCATTCATTTATTTTGGCCATCGAGCATCCCAGGCTGCAAGACGCTGGGGAAGGATGTAGGTTACTGCTAGGAGCGGTAGGGTTGAGGGGTCTCTCCTGCACCTCCTGTTGCCAAGTCTGGTGTGCTTCTCTTATGTGACTTTTTTTCCTCAGGCACAAATTAGAAAAATATAAAGCATTCCTCTCTTCACAGTGAGGAGGAACACTGGAGTTTCTCACTCTTCTCCCACGAGGGACTCGTCTAGCTTCACACCCTGGAGAAGGAGGGAAACCAGACAGCACTCCCATCTCCCAGCCAGGGAGGGCTATGCTCATCAGTGAGGTAGGTGTGAAGACTTTATTGTGAGGAAGTGCTGTTTCCCAGGGGATCCAGAACTCAAGTGGGCAGCAACTAGCCACTGAGGACGGGAAGGCATAAGGGGAAAAAGATGATGAGTGGTTATGACCTCAGTTATATTCCACACCTGAAAGGCAAAGCCTCCTGCCATGCTGTGCCCCTGCACCATGCTTGGGCACGGGCCCCACACTGACTCAGAAGGAAAAGTGCCAGCGTCTGAGTCACCAGGACCACTTCTTGCAGCACTAGGGGTTTCCTGAGGGAACAATCCAAGTAATAACAAGACCAAATTTCACTCAACTGGTGTGATGTGAGAAGATGGCAGCCCCAGGAGGTAGGACTAGCTTGGCCACTAGCCACATTCTGGAGGTCGAGGCAGCAAATAAGTGGGCATTATCCCCACGGATAACGCCTAAGCAACCCTTGCCCACAGTCACCCTGTCTTCACCAGTGCCACCGTCCTCTCCTTCTGTAAGCTGTTCAGTCTCACACTGTTGAGAAGTTGCCAAGGGCTACATTATTTATGGACCTGTTGGAGCAGGTCCAGAGGAGGCCATGGAGCCCCTCTGCTGTGAGGACAGGCTGAGAGAGTTGGGGGAGTTCAGTCTGGAGAAGAGAAGGCTCCGGGGAGACCTTAAAGCCCCTTCCAGTCCCTAAAGGGGCTCCAGGAAAGCTGGATCAGGGAGGGGAGCCGTAGGATGAGGGGGAACTGAAAGGGGAGATTGAGTTGAGATGTGGGGAAGAACTTCTTTGCTGTGAGGGTGGTGAGAGCCTGGCCCAGGTTGCCCAGAGAAGCTGTGGCTGCCCCATCCCTGGAGGGGTTCAAGGCCAGGTTGGATGGGGCTTGGAGCAACCTGGTCTGGTGGGAGGTGTTCCTGCCCAGGGAAGGGGGGTTGGAACAAGATGATCTTTGAGATGATCCCTTCAACCCAAACCATTCTATGATTCTATGATTATATATACCAGGATCTGCTATCATTGCACTCCAACTTTTTTGAGGCGAGGATGAGGTAGGCACAGGAGCAAGTAGAAATCCTGCCAGTCAGGCAGCACGGCCATCAGGCCATTGGGCTTTCCCTAAGAGCAAAGCTGCCCCCGCACCCACCAGGTCACAAAATAAAACAATGTCCTGTCAGCATGGAAAAGGCTGTCCCTAACCTGACTTCGGGTGTTTTCAGAACTGCTCAGAGCTATAAAAAGAATAATTTATGAAATCCCTAGATCAATTATATAATAGCATCACTGTGCATAAGTGCAAAGCTCAGGAGTGTTGTTACCCTCAAAAGCCAGTCATTTGCACTTAGGCGTTTGGTGCTGCTACGACAGCAGAAGGCATTTTTGCTGAATCCGAGACATTCTGCTACAGAACAACTGTCCAGACAACCTAATGCTAAGGGGCTTGTGATGCTTCTTACATAAAGGCTTGAAATAGCACAGGGCAGGAGGAAGTAACACGGAACGGGAAATGTGCTGGAAAGCTGTTAAGTCTGTGAGACAAGCAACGCAGGCGCTGAGCGAGCTCTGCTGATGTTACAGGCGCTGGAGCTACTGGCTGCCACGGGAGAGGACACGTCTTGCACAAACCCAAGCGTGAGCAAGCACAAGGTTGCCGGTGGGGCTTCAATCACAGTTTTCACTGAGGTGGTTGAGGAGCTACCGCCCCTCACCTCAAGGATGCAGCCGACAGTTAAATTAAGGATGTGTGAGCGTTGGCACTGGATCCAATTCAGCTTCCATTTAAGTCAAAGAAAGCATTTATTGATTTATTTCAGTAAGAGCTGGTTTGGGGCTTAAGTTTCCAGATGAAGTGTATGGGTGGGCAGAAACACAACCAATTCTCTGAAGTTCAGCTGAATTACCTGGAAGTCCAGAATCTGCAAATGACATACAGTTCTAAAGCATAATTTATAAATACCTGGGCATGGTTGTGCTACTTTCTCACACACTGGGTTAGGCAGTAATTCAGACAGTGCAAATTGTCCTTCCCTGACTTGGGACAGATGCCTGTGGGACCCACACTGGTGTGAAGGCTTAGAACGCTGGCAAAGGTGCCTTAGGACAACCATGGTCTTCCACATCTGGATAAGGAGGAGGAGCAGGTCACGCAGGCTCCACTGGGTGTGTGAGACAGGGTTCACAGCCACTGCCATGTTGCGGATCATTACTCAAAACTGTGCCTCTGTTGTGGTGGCCATCTCCATTCCCAACCCTCCAAGCCCACAACATCCTTGCACATCTGGCTGGGGTGGCAACAAACAGGAAGAAAAACTACATCCAAGAAGCAGTAGGGAATAGGGTCTGCACTGAGAGACAGGGGATAAACCCCATTTGATCTCTCTTAATTTCGTTTAGGAGAAAGAGTAGGAAAAATACCCAGAAGAAGCTATGAAGTTTTGTGAGAGGTCTTCTATGAAGGAAACCATAAGAAATCATAAATGAAGGGGAGAATAGAATCATAGAATGGTTCAGGTTGGAAAGGACCTTAAAGACCATCCAGTGCCACCCCTTCCCCTGGGCAGGGACATCTCCCACCAGACCAGGTTGCTCCAAGCCCCCTCCAACCTGGCCTTGAACCCTTCCACGGATGGGGCAGCCACAGCTTCTCTGGGCAACCTGGGCCAGTGTCCAAGCAGGGAGATGGCTGGTGAAGGTTAACAGGGGCTGGTGGAGCTCCACAGTCCAAAATGTACATTCAAGGAACAGAGGCAAAGGCATCCAAATGAGGACAGTAAAGAGTAAGAGTTGCTTCCAGGAGCTGGAGCCCACAGTGACGGAATTAGGACTGTTTGGGCATCATTTGAAATGAGGAGGAAGCTGAAGCTGTTTCCTGGAGCTTGGCACAGAGGGGTTCATCACGCTCAGTCAGCCCCCGCAGAGGGATGGGGACAGGGACTGAGCAGATGGGTGCTGCCTTGCCTGTCACGTCTCTCAGGGTGAGTACTGCCAGGGCTGAGTGCTGCCTACCTGGGCAAAAATGTCACCGAGGGAGAAAAACGAGTCAGGAGCCCTGCCAACATGGGTGCTGCAGGGTGGGGTTTAATTCTAACCAAAGCAGGGAGAGGGACGGGGTGATGGGCTGATAGAGGTGGCCTTAGGGTGAGCAGAAAAGAGTGAGGGGCAGAAGGAGGAGAGGCAGGAAGAGCCATCCTTTAGGTCTCATAGCATGCACATTGAGGTCAGTTCTGTTTGATATCTTTATCAATGACCTGAATAATGGGATCAAGTGAGCCCTCGGTAAGTTTGCAGAAGACACCAAGTTGGAGGGAAATGTCGACCTCCTTGAGGCCAGGAAGGCTCTACAGAGGGGTCTGGACAAGCTGGCTGGCTGGCTGGCTGGCTGGGCCGAGATCAATGGTGTGAGGTTCAACAAGGCCAAGTGTCTGGTCCTGCACTTGGGTCACACCAATCCCATTGACGCTCCAGGCTTGGGGCAGAGTGGCTGCAGCTGCCTGGTGGAAAAGAACCTCAGGATGTTGGTTGGCATCTGGCTGAATATGAGCCAGCAGTGTGCCCAGGTGGCCAAGAAGGCCAACAGCATCCTGGCCTGTATCAGGAACAGTGCGGACAGCAGGACTGAGGCAGTGACCGTCCCCCTGTGCTGGGCACTGGTGAGGCCCCACCTCAAGGGCTGTGTCCAGGTTTGGGCCCCTCACCCCAAGAAAGACATTGAGGTGCTGAAGAGTGCCCAGAGAAGGGCAACGAAGCTGGTGAGGGGTCTGGAACACAAGTCTTGTGAGGAGAGGCTGAGGGAGCTGGGGCTGTTCAGCCTGGAGAAAAGGAGGCTGAAGGAAGACGTTCTTTCTACAACTCCCTGAAATGATGGTGGGGGTCAGTCTCTTCTCCCAAGGAACAGGTGATGGGACAAGAAGAAATGGCCTCAAGTTGTACCAGGGGAGGTTTAGGATGGATATTGGGAAAAATTTCTACACCAACGGGGTTGTCAAGCCTTGGAACAGGCTGCCTGGGGCAGTGGTGGAGTTGCAATCCTTGGAGGTATTTAAGAGCTGGGATATGTGGTGCTGAGGGACATGGGTGGTTTTGTCGGTGTTAGGTCAATGGTTGGACTCAATGATCTGAAAGGTTTCTTCCAACCCAGACAGTTCTATGGTTCTATATTGCTCCCACTGAGAGCTGGTGGTGGGCAGAAGCAGAGATACTGGCTGTGGTGAGGGATACTGGGCTGAGGAGCTCGGAGAGCTTTGGTGCCTTGAGTTCCTCTGCGCACAGCATTGCCTGGGGTCCCTCCCTGCTACCGGGGGAGGTCTGCCCACTCCTCCCCAGCAGCAGCCAAAATGAGTTAATCGCAGTTCAGCGTAACACAACTTTGCATCTGGTGCTGAGAAGCTGCGAGCATGAGCACTGGTGGCCTTTGTGCAACTAATGGCCATGTCTGCGGAGAAGACACACTTCCAGACCGTGCCTGCCGGTCCCGGCTACGGGGCTGAGAAGCGCTTCCACAAAACAGTTAATGTGTGTGCACCGAGCACTTCCTGAGCAGTTGCTGAGTAGAGGAGATCAGTTATGCAAGCTGTTTCTTCAGTTTTAATCTGATTTCCTCCCTCTGCTCTTAATAAATCTTATTTTTATTAGATCTTTTGAGTCCTCAGCAGCTTGGGAATTTCACATAGATTTTCCAGGAAAAGAAAGACCTCTGAAAGGAGGTATGAAAAAAAAAAAATAGAAAGGGGCTCTGGAGATGTTCAGGCAGCAATTCTCAGCCGAAAGGGCACAGGACACAGGTCCTTTCCTTCAGAATGTCATTTTCAGGGCAAAGGGCTGCTGGAAATAGCTATTGTTGACTCCGGCTGAGAACTTTAAGGGATAAAAGGTATCACTGCTTGTCACACCACCATGGCAGGGTGAGTTAAAAAGGGATGGCTGAGGTGATGGGGGACTGCAGTGGCTCCTTTGTCAATCTGTGTGGCTGGTTGCGCTGCCCTAAGGCAGGTTTTGCCATTTATTAGGGGTGATGCCCCTCGTGCTGCCTTCGGTGGGGTTCACCCCCAGCCATCTCGCTCTCTCCTTCCCCTCACCCACAGGTTTACACCAGATTTGACGTCAGCTCCCGAATCCAAGCACAGCTGAATTTGCACCAGAGACTCGGCAAAGCTCTACCTAAGGAAGTTTTTCACTTGAAATAAGCTATTCTAGCTGTAGTCCATCGCAGGTGGTGAGCAAGCAACACAGGGCTTGCCAAAAAATGGCATTCCACGGGGTCAGCCCAAGGCCACCTTTGACAGCTGGGAAGAGGCAGCAGTTTCCAGCTTCTGCTGATTTCCTATGGTATATTTGAACTCTACTTTAGGAAAGAAACCAGTCTGGTGCACGACTTCAGAAAGGCTACTGAGCCCTGATCTACCAGGACTACTATTTCACTTATTCTTGGAAGCTTTAACTACTCTGAAACTCTGGAATCAGGATGGTGGGAAGGGTTTGAGGGTTTTGATGTGGGTCTTTTTTTTTACCTCTTACTTTCCACTTGGAATTATTTGCTGAGGGCGAGCCTTTAATAGCATGGAATTGGGAAGTCTCAGGCTCTCAGATGGTACCAGCACATGTTTCTTCTGGTTGTTGGGTTTCTTTACTTAAGACGAAAATATATCTATGCTTCAATCTTGCATTGATATGAAGCTTGTGCGTCACAAATGCTGATGTGTAGAAAATCACACAAACCCCCAAACCTGTGTCATTACAGGTGACTCAAGGAACTACCTAATGGGTCAGCAGGGTCAGCGGGAGTTTCTCAGCCACTAAAGCTAATTTACCTCAAGGAGGTCTCAGCAGAGATGTCACTGATGGTGCCCAGATACCTTCTGCTCAGTCTAGATGCCTTAAGCAATCAACTTTCTATCGCTACAGCCTGGCTCAGCCTTTAATACTGTCTTACTCCTTCCTACCTGTTATTTCATGTTTCTGATATCTCCTACTGCCCTTCACTTTGGACACCATTTCTTCTGTTACACGCTATAACTGGGCCCCCAAAAAGCAAATACACTTGGGCTTCAGCTGACCGGGGTAGAACCACACAAAGCTCTACCTCCCCCCGTGGTCTATTCCTAAAATCCACAACAGCCCTGGCTCCGAAATGATCTGCGGAGGTTACCACAATAACAGCGGGATGCCACCTTATTTATTTTGCGCTTGGATTTTAGAATCCCCTATCTGAAAGTACATCAAGTCTCCACGGAGCTCTAACATCAATGCCGCATTCTCCGCAGCAAGGAAAATATAATATTTTTACAGTCGGTCTTTAAATCATTTTCTGACAACAAATCAATCTTACAAGAAGCCTTGTTGGTGTTATGAGTAAGAGAAGGAGAGATTTTGAGATTAAAGTGTAATAATAGTTTGCTGTCTCCACGAATTTGCCCTTTCGTGGATCAAACTGTTGCATTCTGCTGCTGAGATCTAATTAAGCCCCACCAATGAGATTTATGATGGTGCTAATAGGAAAAGGGATCGTATAATGCTGTTAATATGTGCTCTGTAATTAACATTAATGGGAGTCGTGTGGTTAAATGCCCCTCGCATCACCCTGAAAACGCACCTGTAGGTGTGGTGTTTACTTTATAACTTTGGGGAAGCAGCAACAGACACGGAGCAATTGCCCATCTTGGTAATTAGCAAAGAAGTTAAGAGGTGCTTCGGGAATTGTCGCCCCACAACCGTGCTTGGCCTTGGGACCCTGGGACAGGAGAGGAGTCTTCTCCTGCCACCCTCCACATGGTCCTGGGACATTGTACATGGGTTGTATGAACCGGGTTGTGGGAGCAGAGAGGGGAAGGTGCCGAGAGCCCCCCAGAAGGGCCATACCCCCGATTCTGCAATCCCCCGCCTGGGTGTTCTCTGGAGCCTCCAGTATTTCATGGAACCAGCTTCTGCAGAACCAGCGCTTTGCAGACCCGCACCTTTGGTAATGAGATCCAAAGCCTGCAGAGCCATTTCAGGCTGAAATACAACTCTGACATTTGGATAGTTGTGTCCACTAAAAAACCTAAGTTGTTTTTTAGCTTTAGTGGTTAAACCCAAACAGGCATGTGACGTTCTGCGTCCCCTAAACCATCATTATTGTTTCACCAGGAGGTATTGCTCTCTCTTGATGCCTGTGGATAAGATTTTCCTTAATTAGAAAAATAATATTTTACCCCCTCTCTCCAAGGGGGCAATTTATTGCCCAAGTGAAAGGCAATGAAAACCATTAAATCTTAAATCTCAGCTCTGCCGTAGAACATGGGGCTACCTCAACCTTTTCCTCTCTGACCCAAACCACCCTAAAACCAAACCCATCCAACTTTTCCAGCCCTCTGTGTAACTATTGTGTGTGTTTGCCACGGGATGGTTATTCTATTTTTGCAGGTGTAAATTCAAGTTGAGGCCAAGCCTGTGGAAGTTGCGAAAACTCTAGATGCAGAGGAACCGCGAAGTGATACACGCTGAGTGATGAGAACTTGGAGTGAAACAGGATATTAATTGTAAGAAATGTGAAGTCCTAATTTCTCCCCAGCTCCCCAAATAGAAAGAGAGTGGAAATAAATGCTTCAAAGTAGGATATTCTTGGTGAATTAGAGTAAGTGTTTTCATTTTATCTTCCTAATAATGATTTAAGATGACTTTTGCACGAATTTAAGCACTATAAAGAAATGAAAGCCTGGGAGGAAGATGGTTCTGAGGAAGATTTCCATGTTAAAATATTGAGAATGATTTTCAAAAGCATTTAAGTGACTTATAGCCTACATCTCCTGAACTTAAACTCTTAAGAGAAAACATTTTAAAGGTGCCTGGGGGGGCAATTACGCTTTACAGCTTGAGCAGTCCTAACCATTCCCTTCCCTCTCTGTTCAGACTCCAGTTGAGGCCCCTTCCTCCTTGCCGTGCACCAGCTTGCAACTGATCAGACCCTGCGCAGGGTGAGTTCAAATACTTAAATCAACAAAAAAAAAAGCTTTTTTTTTCCCCTTCAGGTTAGCAATTAGAGGCAGCTTAGGAAAGGATGCAGCCACCCTCAGAAGGAGCTGAGATGAGAGCAGGGTCAGCTCTTCCATCTGACCTCCTCCAACGCATAACTTCACCCGAAGGGTATAGAAATCAAGCTTTCATTTCCCAAAATTACTTTAGGAACTTAATACAGATTTCACTTTATTATTTTTTTTTACCAAGCCTTTGGCTCTTTAAAGCTTAGGTCCTTTGGGGAATGAGAGTCCCCCGTCCTCAAGGATGAATTTTTTTTAGCAGAGCTCTCTGGGTTCTTTTACAAGCATTACGCCAGCTCCCCATGAACTCCAGGGCACCCTCTTGCTCTCTGTCACAGACACCGCATCCAGTTTGTAACTGTTCACTAAAAATGAGCCCGGGGATGTGGACGGGAATTCCAACCATCGCCAGGCCGTGAGGACGCCCCAGGCAGGATGCCCCGGGCTCGGGGCCGCCTCTCCATGGGAAAGGTGCCTGGAGCCTCCATCCCGGCCCCAGCTCCCGCCTGAACGCCCTCATCTGTTATTACACCCCGAAATCCACCGAGCAACCCTCCCCCTCGGGGGGTATTTCTGGGTTCACGGGTGACACCGGGTGGGAAGCTGCTCCGACCCCCGCTTGGCAGGAGCAGCCCTCACCCGCACCCCCCACCGCGCCGTCTCCCCACACAGAAACCCAGCCGCCCGGGCCCGGGAGGCGCTTCTCCCCCACGGGGAGCAGGAGGCGGCGGAACTCAGCCTCTGCGGGCAACGGCGGGGCCAAAGGTGCCTCCTCGCAGCCTGACGAGGCCCGATCGCCCGGGCTGCGGCCTGTGGGGACGGACCGGGCCCGCTCCCAGCCCCGCTCCCGGCTCTGGGTCCCGCCCCGCCACCGGAAGTGCCGACCCGGAAGTCGTTTAGCGGTCATGCCGGGCAAGATGGCGGCGCCCAGGCGGTGAGGAGAGAGGGCGGAGGGAGCAGGGCTGTGGCCATGAGCGCTGCCCGCCGCTGCAGCCCGCCCCGGGCGATGGCAGGTACCGCCGCCCGCGGGGCAGCGAGGCCCCGGAGGGGTCTGGGGGAGGAAGGGGGCCGAGGCTGGCGCTGTGGGGCGGGTGGGCCGGGGCGACCCCTGGACTGGGAGTAGTCGCTGGGGCTGCTCTATGTAGTAACATACAGAGCATGTACGTTTCTGTGTATATCCTTCTATATAGGGATATAGGTGTCGTGTCGCACAGGGGTTTCCTCTTGATGCATTTGACTTTGGTGCTGCCCTATCTCAGCTGCTTTCTTTCAGTGCTGCTTGTGCCATTTTGCCAAGATGATTTTATTTATAACATGTGGAGACAGTCATAGAAGACGAAACTTAAGAATGCATCTCTGGGGAGGTGGGAGGTTTGGAAGAACCCCCCAAACCATCAGGGCAGTGTTCCACTTTCCAGTTCTGTCCTGTGGAGCCTGCAAACATGTTTCTCCCCACCCAAGCAGCCCTGGTTCCCATTTGCGGGGTGTCTTGTGTCACAGCTGGTGACAGACGTTGCAGTCTGAATTAGAAGCAAACTCAGTGGCATAGAGGGAACTTGAATGTAATGTTTGAATTTTTTCTTTAAATAGGATTATTTATCTGGCATCTGAAGAGCACTGGAATCCGGCAGGTACCATGCCACTTCGTGCATCTCTGCCGTGTTGCCAATGACAGATTGGTTACGTTTCAGTACTTCAACTTTCTCAAACGAATGGTAAGTCAGGGAGTGTATTTATCCCATGTTTCCCCTTCTTTAATTCATTTTGTCCCAAGGGATGAGTCAAAATGGGGGTTAACGTATCAACCAAGCTCAGGTAATTCCCAGTGTCTCCTTTTCTGCATTGCATCAAAGTTAAGCACTTGAGATCTAAAACATTTGAGGTCAGAGGAAGCCCACTGTGGCAAGGACAAAACCTTGGGCTGCAGCGTGTCCCCTATCTGACTGGGGTCTTTCTGTGTCTTTGAAGTGGAGCAGTCTTTTCATGTTGAGAAACTTTCAATATATGTTCATTTGAACTTCTGTTGAAAATTGTGAAGTCTAGTAAATTATAAAGTTTGGGATAAGTAGTAATAACCTAATGTGGGAGGTGATTTTATATCATAGGAGGTAGATTGTATTTTCTGGCATTTTTCTGATTTTTTTTTTTTTTTTTCTAAATCTTAAAGATACAAAAAATTCTGTGCTTATATTTAGAGACTGGAATTGTTATGGGCATTTGTGTACTGCTGTTTAAAGGTGGATTGATTGGCTGTAAATCAAATAATATTATGTGGTACTCTTAAATATGAATAGAGTAGAATTTGGTGTTGAAACTATAAGGGAGGAAATAGGTTTATGCAGAAACAATTCCTCAAGATTAAGTAAACATTATTGATGCAGCTGTGAAATGAAAAGCTGCCTTTGTAACACCTTGTCCAACTTCAGAAACTTTTCTGCATGTGAAATAAGTGTTTGAAACTCAGGCCAACTCAGTCATGTCATCACAGGAGGTAATTCTCCTGCAAATAAGAACAATATAGCAATATAATTGATGGTGTTAATAACCTGAAATGGACAAACCCGTCTTCTTAACTATTCATTTTAACATTTCTCGTTCTATCCAGTACGTAACGCAATACAACAAAGACCTCAGCCAACGAGCCAAACCTAAGTCAGATTCAGTTGCATCTCCTTTTCGTGAGCTTCAGCAGCTGGATCAAGAAAAAAAGGTTATATACAAGATTAGACCAATTTCACCTGTTCATCAGCCTTTGTCTGAGACGTCGAGCAGAAATGAGCTGAGAGAAGTGAAGTCAGCTGCGGAAGCTGAAGGCTCAGTCACACCAGTAAGAGCAGAATCCAAAGACGACAGACAATGGAAAGAAATGAAGCTCCGGCTGGAAGATTTGCCAGGAATTTTGGCACGCTTGTCCAAAATCAAGCTTACAGGTACTGCTGGCTGGTTTTTTTTCACTCTGCCCGTCCTGTTTGATATCAGAATTCTTTAGCATTTTACTGGTACCGAGTAGGCTTTTGTGCGATAATTCCCACCTGACTGACGCCGAGTACCTAGGGAAATTCCATCAAATGTGTGCAGGGAAAAATTGCTTTATGGAAGCGTTTAATAGTTTTCCCGTTGAATTTGATGAAAAACAGCGAGGAGGAGCTTGCATTGTATCGCCAACTAGCTTCTGGGAATCATAAGCAAGCATTAGTACCAAAAAATACGGTGAAACTGGATTAGGAAGTGAATTTACAAGAATAGTTAAGTAGTAGTATTTAAAGTAGTCTTGCTGAAGTTTACCAAGGTTCTGGCTTATTTATTTACCTTTCACTTTAGTAGTGCTTATTGTGAAATTGGTATTAAAAGTACCAGGAAAAGATAATCTGAAAAATTTTATGTGGTGCTCTTGTTGTGTGGCCTCACTGTTGCTGCTAAACTTTTCAGGAGCTTCTAGTAGGCTTTTGTGTAACTGCAAAGGGCAGTATTGACAGGCAAGAAAGTACTGCTCTTGCTTTAAAATCGGGTGTTCCTTGAAAGCTATAGAAGGCAATGGTTACAGAATTTCAATTGCTTCATGATTGTTTTGTATGAGTTTGCATTTTGAGATGTGCCGTTCTTGATGCAAGCTAAGTGTCATAAACTGTTGAGAAGGTGCAGAGATATGGAAAAGAATCTTAATTTCTCTTCTCGTTGTAATTTTTATGTATTTGATGGGGAAGATGATCTGGGGTGGGGAGATTTTATTGGAAGTAGAAAGTGTAAAAGAAGTTGGATGTAGAGGGGTTTGTAGGAGGGGAGTTCTATTGTTGGTCTTTATTCCTCAGAGGACAGCGTAGGAGAAGAGCAGGAAAAATATTGGGTGTAATGTGTGGAGCAAGGAAATAGAATGAGCTTTTCTCCAACTTTGGTAATCATTTAGACAAATTACATATTCTGTAAAGAATATGGTGGTGTAGTTCTTTGATTTTATTTTTTTTTTCAAAGAAAAATAAATTCTCTGAGGTCAGTTTTTAAGTTACAAATGACACACAACTCCATTCCCTTCACCCATGAAGTTCTGATAGATCTCATATCCTGTGTGTTTTTCTTGGCAGACTCTTTATTTATACTTTTTAGAGTATGAAATAACAAAAAAACAAACTCTGCATTATGCTAAAATGGGACTTCCTTATGCCCTCCTCTTTCCCTGCTGCTGAAGTAAAGAGAATGTTTGTTTGTGTTCTGAACTGTAATTCACCTTTGAAAGGAAATGAGTTTAGCGATTACCATAACCCTCCTGCTTTGTGTAAACTCCTGCTCTTGTGACTCTGCCATTAGAAGCTCTGCCTTACCAACAGGAAAAGGGTTTTGTTTATATTCTTTTGCCATAGAAAACAATTAGGGAACTCTTTAATTACTTGTCGCATAACCTACCTTTTTGGGGTTCAATTTCCATCTTTTCCTTTCTCTGTGTAGTTCTCTGGCCGCTCTTTGAACAGCTGGGTTTTACCATCTGGGCACTTGGCAAGAGAACGCGTCTGTTGGATAAGTTTTCAGAATTATAAGTGTCATTGTCTTCAACTTTATCCTAAAGTTCATGCGTAGCTGAAAATAGGAGAGAGAGGAGAGGTATGGTAATAGGAGGAAATTACAATAATTTATAATGCGAACACAGTGAGAATTTTGGGTTGTCTCATCTTAAATTTAATTTCAAGTTTACATGTAAATGATGTTTTCCGTAGTGGTCACAGATGAAAACTAAGATGAGTTATGTGCAAATCCAGTAGAAATTTAAACTTTGGTTTTTAACTGGGGGGAAAATTGTTGAAGGCACAATATGAAAAACACAGAGTATTTTCATTAGCTATTTCTCTGTGGTTTCTGAACATTTTCTCCTTGTTGCTCCTGCAGTAAAGGATGTCTTCACAGTGGTCTTTTGGTGAGGACAACCTGCTATAGATGTGTAGCACCTGATGCACCACCTGTCTGAGAAGTGGGTGTATCAGCATGGGTCAGATGCAAAGTTAACTGCTAATTTCTAAGCAGCTGCAGAATTTTAAATCTAATTTACAAGGTCATTGAGGAAGGGGCTGTGTCTTTAGTGTATCTCTGTCTCTGCCGGGCCTGGAAGCGCCGAGTCCTGACTCCAGGCTACCGTAATGGGCATCTCCTTTAAAAGTCATGCTAGAACCCATGTGTTTCAAACATTTATCTACCTTTCCTTTACCCCATGTTTTAATATGTTACAGTTAACATTTTTATTTGCGTTCGCAAGCATATTAATTTGTCTAAAGATTCTTTTTCATTCACAGTTGCGTGTTAACTGGTTGTTGTTTGCCCAGAGATCATATGCAAAGTCACAGTCTCTCCCCCAAAGGCTTTATATTCTTTTATGGCATCTCATTGCAAGGCATTTTTACCTTCCAACTCTTAGATGGTGTTTTAGAGTTTTGGAAGTATTTTCTTCAAAGTACATTTTAATAGTCAATCCATTAAATCATGATGGATGTTGCTGTTCTCTTCTGATTACTGAAGACTGTTTCAGATCTCACCGGAGAAACTTCTGCACTTGGTGTCGTTCTTTGGTTCCGCGTGTGCAGTATCCGGCCGGAATCACGGGGACACTTCTAACCTAATCTGTTTTCCCTCAAATCAGGGTCACCTTTAGGTGTATCATTCCTGACTTGATGTTCTTTTGTCTGCTGCTAAAACCAACCAGCTAAACTGGTTCCTGAACTCTTAGGAACTCAGTTCCTAAAACTTCCTAGTTTCCCTGGGCAGCCTGCGGCAGTGTGCCTCTAACAAAAACCCTTTAGTGGAGATCTACTGTGTTCCATTTTATCCTGGAATACAGCATTTATTTAAATAGTAGCTTTAATATAGCCAGAAACTTTGACAAAGATTTATTGGTGTGTATTGTTTAGATTATTACTAGTCTACATTTATTCTTAGTTTTAAATATATTTCATATGCCTGTCAAAGTAGTTCTCATTTTGTGATTATTAAAACAGTAACTATTATCCTATCAAAGAAACAAAGCTTAATGTAGCTTTCTGGCAATTTGTTTTCCATGCTATGAGGAAAACTAATGAAATCAAAATAAACTATTCTCACAGTTTATTTTTTGCAAAGCATTTTAAAATTGTTTGATGGTAAAAAAAGATTATCTGCTCTGTTTGGAATATTGCACTTGAATTTTAGATGATATGATGCAACGACAAATTATTGTCCCAAGTTTGCTTCGGGAGTTTGGCCTTCTTTAATGTGCAGATTATAATCAGAAACAAAAGTTAGATGTGCCCACCCCAGACAAATCCAGGTTTGTAAAGGGAACCTTGGTTAGTTAATAGCACTAATGCTGATGCCACATTGAGCTTCCTAGAAGCCAAAGCGTGAAAACTCTGGAAGGAAAATTTCATCAGGTTTTGGAATGCTGGTTTTGTTTAACGAATATGAAAGCTTTTGTAGTAAAACGGTGGAATTGTTTCTTAAAATCAAAATGTGTTTGCTTTTGTCTTTCCATATGTACTGATACATCCTTAGTACGGGAGTAGAAAGGCAATCAAAAGCTAGCTTGGTTTGCTTTGGCTTTCTACGCTTTTATTTTGGCTTGGCTACTTTTTAATAGGAGATAAAATATGGCAGCGATTCACATGCTATAAATACAAATACAGGGATTTATAAAGGCAGATCACGTTACAGTGAAGCTGAAGGGGAATGTAGAGAATACTGTACGCTATAGACTTTTTGAATGTGTTTTTCTGCTAGAAACATCATAATTCACTCTTCTTGTCACCAATCCATTAGCATTTTCTTTTTCATTTACATTGAAATTGGAGACAAATGCCCCTTGTTGATTTTTGTTAAAGCTAAAGATGTTTAAAAGACCGAAAATTAGGTTTAGGCTGAGATCATAAGTTTAAATCCTGGCTTCTTTTTGAAGAGCGTATATAATGCCAACTCTCATCAACAAATCTTGAAAGGGTCAATTCCATCTATTATGCAATAAGGTGAAGTTAAATTGGCCCCTAAAGCACTAAACTAACAGAGATTAAAAAACAAACAGAGTCAATGACCTCATTCCCTTGATGTGATCTCAATTAAATATACTTTTCCTCCATGAGGAAAGCAGCACAAGAAATGATTGCTTCCACAATAAAAGAAAATAAACTTCCAGATCCAAAGGGAACCTTTTCTTATTTACTCTCGACGTGTTGCATTTGAATTTCTGGGTGATGAGGGGCAGGGAATGCCCGGTGTCCGGAGCTGCCCAAACAGCTCTAATACCCGTTCCGATGGGATAAGTGAGAGGATGGACTGCAATCTTTTTTAATGAGAGCCTGATAAGTCACATCGAAATGACTGACTGAAATTAATCTGGAGAAATCAATGGAGACTTTAATTAGTGCTGTAGCTGTACAGTATTAGGATTTCTTTGAGGTCAGGGTAAGGGTGATGTTACACTGACTGTTTGCCAACCTGCTCCACCTTTCTTCTTCGGCAAATGAGCTGGTGTTTTCCCATAATAAATTGGTGTAAAGTGCTCTCTAAGAGAAGTTTTAATTAAATTCTTGTCTAGGAGTGCACGTGTGATTTATTATGCAAAAAAATAATGAATGTAATCACTCTTAGAAATGCAAGCGCCACTCTCTCACCATCATCTTTTCAGTGTATTTTTGTAACTTTGTCAGTTGTAAACCAATGCAGTTCCTATTTGCTTGTGGGCTCTTTCAAAACTCCAGAGTTTTGAAACCAAGATGCTGTTGTATTTATATAATAAATGGGGTCCAGTATTGCAGAAACGATCCGCACTTGGCGGGGGAGGGTATAGGGATTTATTGCATATTTGGTTCTATTTTAGCAGTTTCTGAAGGGCCACAGCGAGAGCCAAGGGAATCAAAGCCCAGGGACTCCCCTTGGTACCAGGCAGGGACCTTGACGCTACGCACTGCCAGCCTGCGAATCCATAACATGGCTGAATAATTACTGTATATAATTATGTATATTATTATACTAACATTCAGCTGCCAATGGATCTTAATACTTTGAGGAAAGTTTTGATGAGCAGCAAGTTTTCTTCCCTGTCTTTTTAGGATTAAATCCTAAGGTTCTTAGGCAGGCACAGTTCTTAAAATTAGCACTTTGCGTGTGCACCCTCACTGGCAGGTCTCTGCCGTGACATTTAGGTTTTCATCTCCAGTAACGCTGCTTAGCAGATAATCCAGGTATTTTCAGTCAGCAAACGTTATTTATTTGTCATTTAACTTCAGGCAAGCAGGAGACTGTAGGAATTGGGAAGATAAGAACATTTGGATTCTTTGATTGGAGCTAGCTTAGGTCTGGAACATGTAATTACATGTGAAATATTATTTAAATACTTTCTGTTTAATAACTATTAATTTTAGATTGTACAGTTCAAGGCCGTGAACAAGATATTCAGTAAATGTGCTGACTTTTATAGTATAAGAATTTTTTTCATGTATTATTTCTTGCCAAAAGTAAGGTTCCTAGGACCTATTATTTGGGTAATTACAATGCTGGGGTCGAGACTTGGGTAACTTTCATTTTAAGAATGTGACTTGCAGTACTGTACTGAAGCTGTAATTTTGGATAACAAAATTGAAATGGATTTTTATTAATCCACTCAAAATTTGAGGCCTTCAAAAGTTGCTGAGTCCATGAGATGATCTGTTTTTTATCTTCTGCCTGAAGTGGGCATGTGAAATGGAACCAGTGTGAGCAGATACCTGCACGGTGAAGTTACTTCACCAGCTGTAGCCTACATGCCCTGGGTCTCTTTCTGACTTTCTGCATTGCTTAAGTTCCTGCTATATAATGCATACCTCTCGGTTTGGGATTTTTCTTACTGCTTTTCTTCCATGTTAGATTGTGCAATGGCATGTGTGTTACTGGAACAAATGCATCTCCTGTACGTGTTACGTGAGGCGGTTAGATCCTGTAGTGAGTTCATAAAGTAGGGAATACAGAAGCCTAAGTTTTATTCTCACTTCATCTACTAATGTGCTGATGCTTCTGAGTGTCTCATTTCATCCATGACAGTTCGTAGAAACACAGAATGGTTTGGGTTGGAAGGGACCTTAAAGACCACCCAGTCCCACCCCCGGCCCTGGGCAGGGACACCTCCCACCAGACCAGGTTGCTCCAAGCCCCCTCCAACCTGGCCTTGAACCCCTCCAGGGATGGGGCAGCCACAGCTTCTCTGGGCAACCTGGGCCAGGCTCTCACCACCCCCACAGGAAAGAAGTTCTTCCTGAGATCTCATCTCAATCTCCCCTCTTTCAGTTTAAAGCCTTTCCCCCTTGTTCTGTGGCTCCCCTCCCTCATCTCTCCTGGAGCCCTTTAGGGACCAGAAGAGGCTCTAAGGTCTCCCAGGCTGCTCTAAGTTCTCCTTCTCGTCTTTGCCTTCTTTATGTAGAATATTAATATTAATTGTACGCAGTTCCTGTAGCTACTTTGATCCATAAAAGTAGTAAAAAGCTAATCTACACAAGGGTTCTTAACAGGGTTTAGCAACCTTAACTCTAGTGGTCTGTAGAAAGGAGTTGGTTTCTTGTTGATGCCTGACCTGTGCTCTCGGTTGTGTTGCAGCTCTGGTTGTAAGCACGGCGTCTGCTGGCTTTGCCATGGCCCCGGTCCCTTTTGACCTGACCTGTTTCCTGCTGGCCTCCCTCGGAACCGGACTGGCCTCCTGTGCTGCCAACTCTATCAACCAGGTCAGTCCATCTCCTCGCCCCTTCCGAGAACTCGGGGTGTTGTGGCTTCTGAAGGGCTGCCAGGGCTGGGAGTGCTGTGCCTTCAGCTGCCGCGGCAGCTCCAAGCCCCTAAAACTGACACCACGGAAGGAATTAAAGGCTACGAATTAAAGTGTAGTTGCTAGGCACAGTGTATTTATTCAGAATTGAGTTGATGAGGTTTTAAGCCTCCCAATAATAATGTTTATCTTGATAATACCCAGCATGGGTCACTGAAAATGACATAGGAAGAACTGTGTAATTGGAGTATAAGAATAGCCATGGGGGCTCCAGCCTTACGAGCCTGGTTCCTTGGTTGTGTTATTGTGTGACCTTGTGAGATCTGTTTAAAGAAGGGCTGAGAGCACCTTTCTGAACGTCTGTAGTAGGACTTTGGTGGGGTTTCAGTGGGGTTTGTGTGCATCTGCTCAGGCTGGAACCAGGGAATCCCCTGCATCTACAAAACGTACTGAAAGTCTCTGTTGTGCGGTAGCTCTTTCATGACACAGATGTTCTAGGTGCTTCCTTGCATGGGTGAACGTGCCTGTGGAGCTTGGTGCTGGTTTCTCATCTCTCCTGTGGTTCAGCTGTGAAGCAAAGTTGCTGTCAGGCTCTTCCGAAGTCCCAAAGGTGATCCTAACTAGTAAATGGGGAACAACACTCGTGGTGTTGAACGGAGTTACAAAGAACAGTAGCCACAGTTACTTCCAATTATAAATACGATCTAGAAAAAGTAGTGGCTGTGCCACCTTTGGTAGCACTTTAGGGTTCCAGCAATCACCCAGGAGATGGGGGGGTCAGTCCTGGGACCCCACAGGTGTCACAGTGCATGGAGGTTTCCTGTGATCTACATCCTGGGGTCACCTTGATTGAGTTTGGCTCTTTGATATTTATACCTTGTGCCACCACAGCTGTAGGCACCTGATGTGCTTGTTGAGGTTGCCCCCATCAGCACGTACGTGTCTTGCCCAGACTGAAGGACGTACAAGTTTTACTGTTCATTTTCTCTGAGCTTAAAATTGAAGTGGGCAGCACATGATGCCACAACAGCAGGTAACTTTGTGTCTGTTCTCTCTGCAATATAGGAAAGATGCTGCATGATTTTTAGTTGCTTGGAGATTTTTAGGTGGCCTCCCTAACTTGAAAACACTTAGGTAGCCTTGAAAAATAATTTTAAATAAGTCACGCTATTTTCTGAAGTATACGCTCGGTTATAATGTATGTATTTTTCACATAAAATCTGGGTAGAAAAGCTGTCCATAAACAAAGAGACGCTTTCTTGGTTTTGATAAAATTTTAGAATTATGTTTTCCTTCCCCTCCCTTTTTTCCTTTACAACAGTTTTTTTAATATTAAAATTTCATTTTGTGACTTGTCAATACTTTGAAATATTTACTGTCATACTTTCTTTCGCCTTTGATGCGGATACTAAGAGGAGAATTAATTACTTCTTGTTTAGAGACTCCTGTGAAACTTGTCTTTCTTGAGATTGTGATAGATCTTCCTAGAGCTGATATTCATGCACAAATAGCTGTTTGTCTTCAGCTTCCATGTATTGCTCAGCGTTGCATTTTATTTCAAAAGTAGCCCCTTTTGAAACTCTTGGAAGTCACTCTTTAAAATCTTGAGATACTGGAGAATACCAGCAATCCTGTGCCATAATTGGTGGTTTGACACTTTTGATGCTGGCTGGAATGGCAAAGGGAAGTCGGGAGCGCAGTAGCTTTGTGCTTGGGCTCAGAAAATCACTATTTATTCCCTGCTGTCTCACCGTAGGAGCAGCTGTTAATATGCCCCTAAACAGAGCAGCTTCCTCCAGCCTCACGGAGTGTGAAACTGTCTTTCACCGTCTCAGCTGAACGCTTTTAAGTTTGCCCACTCGCTCCTGTTGAGCCACTGGCCTGTGCAGACAGACAAGGCAACTTGCTTCAAGGCAACTACTCTTATAAAAGAAAATAAAGCAGCGGAGTTGGTAAGAAAGCAAAAGAGCAGAGCTGTGGGTCTGGGACCTGGTTTATCAATGGATCCTTTCAGTCGACGAGTGTCCTTTTCCCGGTGGTGCTGGTGGTGCAGTGTCTGAATTGGCTGGGAATTTAATTGTCGATAGATACCGTTCACTTAGGTATCTGTCTCGACCTTTGGGAAGGAGCATATTTGACTTGGAACTTCCTTTATTGCTACTTCACTCTGTCCATTGCTCCCCATACGCATCCTCTTCTCTGGCAGCTCATGACTCATGTCTCCCCTGTTGCTCCTTGCTCTCCCTTAAGGACCTTTTTATACGATAACCGTCTTTCCGCTTCCCATATTGCTATAAATCTGTACATCTTTAAGGGCAACTCGTCTTTCCCACCCCTCATGTCCCTGCTAAATCTGTGTTCGCGATTTACAGTCCCCAACTATGTCGTGGGAAGGTAAAGTGTCGATTGTGTAAGATTCCTCCCCGTGATTTAGGACAGGATGTGAGGAGCCTGGTCCTGTGAAAGCGTAGTGGAGATTCTGTAATATTTGTCAAAGTGTTGATACAAACTTTTAACAGTTCAAATTCTGTCGTTTGGGGTTTTTTGAGGTTTTTTTCATTCTCTCCACCACTTCATTTTAGCAGTCTGGTAGGAGCTGAGGCCAGTTTACCCCCATTTAATTAAGTTCAATTAACTATTTAAGTTGAATTCATTACCGGGGAGGGAGCCCGGACTGTGCTAAGTAACGCACAGAGACCAAGAAGTCACATTTTGTTCCACTACAAAGTTGGTCTAAAATAATCTTTTAAATTATCACTTCCGCTCTTAATTTCAGATAGCTGTATGTTATGCTTTAAACGTTTTTTGTTTGTTTTTTTTTTTCCTAGCTACAAGAGCTAGAAAGTTACAAAAATTTGCCAGAGTGGAGGTTTTTGCCTGACTTTCACTGTCCTTAACAAGAAAGTAATAATAAAAAAATTATGGGAATTGGTTACATTGTATTTTTCCGTTGTTTATAGAAGTACAGTCTATTTATCAACCAGAAGCATATATTTACCAAAGAAGTTTCACAATCTTTAAATTCTCAATTCTAGCTGTACTTTCCAAGGCACATAAAAATAATACATTTTTTTTAATGACAGTTCTGTGTAACTGGCTGATTAGTTTTAAGAAGCCAGTGACTTTATTAATTTTTTTTCCGAAATGACAGTGAAGAAGTTGTGTTTGAAAATATCCTGGAAAATACAGCCAAAACCTACTTGTGTTAGGGGGAAACGTGGTGCCTGTCTACAGCGAGGTCATTCTAGAAACATTTGTGTAGGAAACGTCAAGAGAAGTCTCTTGGAGTAATTGATGTTGGACGGTAGTTTGATAGAAACAGAATCTCTCGGGCTGGTGGAAAATGTTATGAATTCTGGGGGTGTGGATAAATATTGGTGGGTCCTTGGGGTTTTCCCATGGAGCGTGTTGGGTCTGTGGGCTCGGAGGGAGCGAACTCCTGCTGGGAGGTGCCGAAGAAAAGATAGTGTTTTATTTCTCTTGTCCTCTACCAGCAGTTCTGCCTCTGCCTCACTCCTTCCTATCGCCATCCTTCAGGCTTGTTCTTCGCACCTCATCTAGCATTTTCGTGGCGCGCTCATCCAGCGCTCCCTGCTTCTCTTCCACATCACGCAACACTGCGTTACGTCCTTCAGCCCGTCCGTGTTGTACTACAACATGTCACCACTTTTCACTCCCACCTGCTAAAACTGCTTTTCCTCTTTTTTCCCCCACTTTTTCTAATGGCTCTCACTTTTTTTTTTCCATCGTTGAAGTAACTGAAAGTTACTTTGGACAGGTGTTCTTTATTGGTGTTCTGTCTTTTCAAAATAATCAATATTTTACAGTGGTTTTCAATTAAAAATAAAATAAAAATCACTTAATGCGTTTACCAAGGAATAGGCTGAGACACGTTTTTACTGTAACATTACTAAGCTGGCCAAAGCCACTGGAAAATCTCATTATAAGACGACAGTCTTACTAATTGCAGTTATGGTAAGGAAATAGAAATACGTTCTGGGGTTTCATCTTGTAAACATTGCATGTTAATCTTGAGTAAAACAAGTAATTACTCCTAGAGTATCACTTTTCTATACTGCCCGCTTTCCTGACTCTGATTTCAGTGTTGTCTATTGCTATGGATACACAAGGAGGGATTTTTACCTTAGTGTTGTTTCTTACAAGTGGTAAAAAATAATAAAGACATTGGTTTTCTGATTGGTGAAGCCTAATTTTGTAACTTTAATTTTTTGTCTATACTATACTGTCGTAGAAATGGAGTGGGAGAAAATGATATTAAGTTAGTTACTAATCTTTTGCTTTTTTTGTAGCTCTGGGTTTTGATGATTTTTTGAAAGCTGACTCAAGTTTCAAGGAGTAGAGCCTTACGTTTATATTAGGGAGAAAACATGTCATTTTTGAGACTTCTAAGATACTGGCCTCTGATTTATGGAGGAGGAGATAAAACATGAAGAGAGGTTTACAACACAATACACGGCGTTAAAATGTTAGAAGAATCGCGTGCACATTTTATATGTCAAGTACATTCCTCTGTAACTGCAGCGCGGTTAAAAAGTGGGAGCGAGCTGGAAAGATGAAAGCAGGATGTTTAAAATGGTTTGAATTTAGTAACCGAGAGATAAAATGATGTGGTTGGATTTGACTGATGGTACCTGGAAAAGGAAGCAGACTGGACTGAGTACCTTAGCTGAAGTTAGAGAGTTGAAGAGAAGAAATACAGGAAATATGTTAATTGGAATGAGAGAACCAGTAAGACCAGTGAACGTCCCTCTCCCTCTGGGCTCTGACCTGATGGCTGTGTTTTGCCCTCAGTGTCATCCTCTCTTGACAGCGATGATGCCTCAGGGGTGTAGCTGTAACGGATGGGACGGATGGGTTTGGTGTTAAAATAATGGAGTGAGATTCAGGATGTGAGTTCAGTTGCCAGCCCAGGGACCCGGTGTGTGATCTTTTGTATCGGGACAAACTGTGATGGTCATTTGGATACTGCGGTGATGGGCACCAGGCTAAACAAAGTCAAAATGGAACGGGTTCAGCGGAGGGCCACAGAAATGCTCAGAGTGCTGGATCCCCTCTGCTGTGAGGACCGGCTGAGAGAGTTGGGGTTGTTCAGCCTGGAGAGGAGAAGGCTCTGGGGAGACCTTGTAATGGCCTTCCAGTACCTAAAGGGGCTTCAAGAAAGCTGGGGAGGGACTCTTTATCAGGGAATGTAGCAATAGGACAAGGGGTAATGGTTTTAAACTGAAAGAGTTTAGATTAGGTATTAGGAAGAACTTCTTTGCTGTGAGGGTGGTGAGAGCCTGGCCCAGGTTGCCCAGAGAAGCTGTGGCTGCCCCATCCCTGGAAGGGTTCAAGGCCAGGTTGGATGGGGCTTGGAGCAACCTGGTCTGGTGGGAGGTGTCCCTGCCCAGGGCAGGGGAGGTGGAACACAATGATCTTTAAGGTCCCTTCCAACTCTAACCATTCTATTCTGTGAATCTATGAAAACAGAGCAGCCTCTCCTCCAGTTTTTAATGCACTTATTATCTCTTTGCCGTCAGAAGGATAGGTGTAGTCTTCGCTTTTTATGATATTTTGCTGTTCTCTTATGACTTGATTGGCCAGTATTCACAAAACAACTTAAAAAATGCTAAAAAAGTAATAAGCCTGCTTAGATAAGCAAATATTGCCCCATCTTCCAGAGAAGGGCCAAGTGGATCTTACAAATACAGTAACGTTCTGAAATCCTGATTGCACCTCCATTGCCTGTAGATGAAGCTGTGCTTTGCTCTACTGATGGGCTGCAGTCAATGTTTTTACAGTTATTTTTGCAAATACGGGTTAATCAGCATTATTTGGACTTCAGGGAATAAACTGGATAAATTGGTACCGTTCAAATAAACCAAATAATACCACAAGGGCCACGCAACAACGTCATCAGTTGGAGTGTTGTGTTCCTGTGCTCAATCGTAATGAGTTGATGTTTGTTGGCTACTTGTAGCTTTCTGAGCTACCTTGATGTTGGAGGTCATGTAACGGGGATGGAAGGAGTAGGAAAAAATAAGTTTTAAGGTTGTTTTTTTTTTTTTTAATTTTGAAGTAAATGTTCTGAAAGGATGCGTGGCGCTGATTGTCAGAAGTCCAACACCTTGTTCCTCTCTCAAGATATATTGGCTGTAACTGTTTTAGCTTGCTGGGCCAGTAAAGATGGCAATTCATTTTTCAAGGAGGGGAAGAAAAACCACCAAAACATGAGGAATTAGTTACTGTGAACACCTGCATTGCTAGGAGGAGGAGGAGGGCGGGTGGGAGATGTCTTGCCAGCTTCCATGGCAGAGCAAAGGCTTCTCCTTATCAACTCCACATTTTCTTTCAGGGTTGTCACGCAGTAATGATGCGGATTTTATGTGAATGAGATGCAGCGTCTGAAATAGTTTTTAAGTATTAACTCCTCTTTCCTCTGTTGCCCCCCTGCCCCAATCAAACGGCTTTTGTGAGTGAGAAGGAACCTGGGAGGTTTGTATGTGGTTTGGTCCCACCAATCTTGTGAGCACGGAGTTCTTGTGCTTGTGTCTTCTTTTCTTTCTGCAAATTTTCTAAATATTCTGGTTTTAGCTGGATTAGAGGCCTTGCAGTGCTACTTGTTTCTCAGTTTCCCTATCTGAGAGATGTTTAATGGAGGTTTTTTGGTCGCAGAAGTAAAAATGGTTCATATTGGACTATTAGACCACAAGGGAACTGTTTGCTTTCTGTGGCTGTGAAAAATAACATAAAGTGATGTGACATTAGTGATTGTGTTCCGTGGTTTCTGAGGACATTTACAGAGAAATGTTTTAGAAAGATTGAAGCAATAGAAAAAAAATAAAGCAAGGGTTAAACTAATGCTCAGAAAGTGGTGTTTAGTGGTGGATGCTTGGATTATTGAAGAACTGGAAAAGAAAAATAGCAGGAGTCTGGTATTCCTTCAGATTCTTTCCTTGGTATTTCCTAGTGAAGAAATCCAACACAAAAGAGAGAACAGCAACAGTTCTTTTGATATTCCCCCAAACTAAGTGGTTTTTTGGTGTTATCTCTTCACGCCTAAACTTTTCTTACTAAATACGTGGTTTATTGAATGTCTGAAGGTACGTAGTGGGAACTTTTTATTCTGATGCTAACGTGTTAATAGGCTGTAATTCAAACCCAAGTTGGAGGAGATGAACCCTGTCAGATCATCCAGCCCACCTCCACTTGATGCAGGTTTTTCTCAAGTAATTCCCTCAAAGTTCTGTCTTGCTACCTTTTGAAAGCTCTGAAAACCTATTATTTTTATGGTTTTGCTTCTTCCCCTGGCAGATGACTACGCCGCTGTGTTTGAATGAGATAACTTGTTCTAAACGCCAACAAGATTCGCTCCATACACTATTTATGAAAAAATCAGATAATTGAGTGATTAAAGTGATTTAGAAAGAGCCTAAAATGACTTTCCAACGTTTTGGGTTTCCAAATGAAAATATTTCATGCCTGGCTAATAGCACCTTTCCCTTCCTGCCTGCATCCCGACTGGCGCTTCCCCTTTTCGGGTTGGAAGTGGCAAGCGCGTCCATCAGCCTCCACTCCTGGATCTTCAGTTGGGGATTAACACCTGATGCATCTCTGTCACCCTCTGAAGTCCCCTTCGCTTTGAGGGAGCAGATTGCCTGCAGCAGGCGGCCTGGCCTTTCATCTGCCCCCCCTGGCGATCAAAAGATTGTCAGGAGTGGTTATTAAAACCTGGTGTTTAACTCTGGAGTCTGGGACTGTCAGCGTTGGAGGCAGCCTGTGATGTAATTTACAGTATATAATAAATATAAGAGAAGCACAACGCTGGAAGTCTATCTTGTGCTCTAAAGTGTACTGATATATGCTGCTTTGATATTTTAACTGCTAGGCAACCTTCATTAGCGGTCATTGAAGATCATAACTTACGGCTCCGTTGGATGATTCATAATTGCAACAGTTAGATCAAGTTAGCGCATAAGGGTCCTTGATATCGAGTAGGAATGGCACAGCTTGTGAAGATGTATTTCACAAGCAGTGGAAATGATGAGCACTAATGAGAACCAACCTCTGAAGGACCGATAAATTTTAAATGCAGAGATTATCTTTGCAAAGCATAAATTATTTGACCTACAACTGAAACTTGATAAAGAATCTTGGAAAAATATTATAAATTAATGTATACCATTGTTGGAGGAAATTCTCTTTCCTCGTATGCGTATTGTGGGAGTATTGGCCATGAAGAGTCTTCAAAAGAAAGTGGATGGTTCCCATAGCCCTAGAGGGAGGGACACTTAGACCCCAGTCACCAAAGTGTGAAGTTCAGCAAAGACAATGAAAATAAATAAACCGTCATTCTTTTTTACTACTTTGCCTCTGTCCATGGCATTCATTATTAGCATAAAGCTTCAGATTTTAGAGGAGTTTAAATGAAAATGTACTGATTTGATTCTTTGTTTCATGTTTTGATTCATGTTTTATGTTATATTTCGTAAAAATTAAAACCCATGAAGAGTGGATGAAGAGTTATATTTAATGTTGTGCCCCTTCTTTATGGATCACGATGCTTCCTGATCTGATAGAAAAAAAATTTTTCTGTAGATGCAGACAATAAGTAGGTCCCATTGTTTGTTGTTTAGTTAATGGGGCAATCAATATAAATATTGGGTGTGGAATTTCTATCCTGGGTCACGTTTGTTGGTGAGCAGCTTGTGTCCTCTATGAACACCAGAAAGCAGGAGGATGGAAAAGGGGATTTTCTGGAGAAGATGTGGCCGGTGGGGATGGCTGCCAGGACATGGCAAAGTCCTGCGTTTTCTTTCTCCCCAGCTGAAACTGTCCTTTCGTCCCTGTAGGCTTTGGTGATAGAGTGAATATAGAAGAAAACTCCTGGTTTTATTCTGAAATACCTTTCAGGTTATAACCGCAGAAAGCGAGTAAATGCTGTGCGTATGTGAATCCTCAAGACGATGTGTTTTGATACTACAGGAAGTTTTGTCTCGTTAGCACCGCACTAAAAGGTTCTCTGGAAATAGCGGGGGCAAGTGAGGTAGGGAGAATAGAAAGAAATAATTCACTACATGATTAATTGTCGGGAATACTTCACTGGTGTGGGGTTCCCTTTAGATCCAATGCCAGATTTCCCCTGGAAACCCTGATCACAGGCAGAACAAAGGAATTTCAAAGGACTGAAATGATGGAATGTGGAGAGAGCCCTAGACAAAAGGGAAAACCTAGTACTTAATAAGATTTATCTGGCCTTTTGATCCACAGGGGTATTGCCTTTCTGAGCTTAGAAAAGGAAAAGTGAAAATAACTAGTCGATATTTTTTGTCAGTCTTTAAATACGTGTTTTGATGTTTTCCAAATGACTGAGACTTTCTTCAGCAGCGCAAGTATTAAATTCTAATCTTATTAGTTAATTAGTGAAATGTCATTTTCTTTTTGTAATTTAAATGGTGTTATATTCATCCTGTTTCTTGCCTTGAGTTAGACTCCTGACGGTTTCAAACACGGCGATCCGGTACCTTGTGTACTCTGCTGGATGGAAAATAACGAGTGTGGGGTGAAGTATGAGTCACAAGGGTTAAGGAAAATGATTTCCTGGTTCCCTGAAACAGCCCACCAATACCATTTCTTTGGGGAATAGCTCACTGAAACACAAACCCAGAGCATTCTAACAATCCCTTTCCTTTGGAATTATTTTAGGGGTTTCTCTTCAAATTTCCGTTGTTAAAAAATGCTGTGTAAATTCCATGAGTTCGGATTCTACTTTGTCTTTGTAACGTTGGACAGGATTTATGTGCAGTAAAAGGGAGTAAAAGTCCTCTTTCTTTAATTTTGCATGACTGTCATTGCTGTTAATACAATTTTATTCTGTTTTGTCTTTGTTACACGCTCCAGTTACGAGCAGCGGTGGCCATGACAAGTGGCCCTGGCTAGCAAAGCGTTGATCCGACTTTGCAGTTAGTGTTCTTGTTTGTATGGAATGTGAGATATTCATTTACCTTATGTGGCTTTCGACTTATTTTTTTTTATCCAAAGCTGCAAGATTTTGCAGTAAAGCCTAGTGCAAAGTCTGACCTGATCTGCCAGAGCTCAGTAGTGGGTTTTGGGCAGGCACGTGTCCCAGGGGAATCTTCTCTTCCTCTTGTAGCTGAGCAGAGAGAAGAAAGAGGAGACACCTCGAAGTTATGAGGAGAGGGATGAGGAGGGTCCTCGCACAGCTTTTCCTAGGAAAGAGTGAAGCAGGAATTGCTACGGATGTTCCCCACTGAAGTTAGAAAGGATCTTTCTTGAGCAGTGGCTGCAACTGTGAGGCTGAAGAGATGAGCTATTAACAGTGAAACCCTTGTTTTCTAGCGGCTTTTCATGTGGGAAAGCTCAGAGCTACTGTATTTCAGGTTTCAATTGGGGTCTGATGTAAACATGTGCATGTTTGGGTGAATATCTCTGTATCCCATACAATAACTAATACTGGAAAGTCTGATGACAGTGAAGTATGAAGTGCTTGTTTCAACTCTTCTTTCCTTGGTCACCTTGATCCGTTTTTGTTACCTTTATATAGAATTTAGCTGTCCTGGTGGTTTGGCACAGATATCACAGTGACATAATTATTTTGATTTTTCCTTCAAACTCCATAAGTAGTTTGTTGAATGAGCACTTCTGGGATTGTCAGGGTAGCGGGTCACTGAGAGCGTGATAAAGCACGTTCTGACAGAAGTGATGCACCAATAGGTGGGTTTGGTTCCAGATTTGAAAACTCCCCGTCATGTGTAATAGCGGTGATTTGCTCCTGTGTCAGTGCTATGGCATTTAAACATTAAATTTTTGAAGGCACCGTAACGGGTCTTTGAAGTAGAGTCTGCGGATCAAGGCAGATACAAGTTATGGAGGATCCTTCCCTTTGTATCTGTGGTAGTAGCACAGAATTGTAATACTTGATATCCAAATTGCAACAGAGTCTGGTGATTTTCCAGTGGAAGGAGGTAATGATGTCTGTCATTGAGCCAGCAATGTGCCCTTGTGGCCAAGAGGCCAATGGGATCCTGGGCTGCATAGGGAAGAGCGTGGCCAGTAGGTGGAGGGAGGTCATTCTCCCCCTCTGCTCTGCACTGGTGAGGCCACAGCTGGAATACTG
>VXAK01020852.1:747133-758253 GCA_013399435.1 Arenaria interpres
GAGAAAAAACTTCTTTGGGGTGAGGGTGGCAGAGCCCTGGAAGAGGCTGCCCAGGGAGGGTGTGGAGTCCCCTTCTCTGGAGATCTTCAAGACCTGCCTGGATGCCGTCCTGAGTGATGTGCACTGGGCAACCCTGCTTTGGCAGGGGAGTTGGACTAGAAGATTTATAGAAGGTCCCTTCCAACTCTGACAATTCTGTTGATTCTGTGTCCTCCAGAGTTTGCAATCTGGGAAGTTACAGATTGTGGAAGTGTGAGGGTTTGTCTTTAAAACCCAAACCACTTTTCCGAGTTGCAGACTTTTTCAGGGGAGCATAGGGGGAAGACTGAAAAGGGAGTTGATTAGTCTGTAGAAATCAAAGAAGGTAGTTATTGTCACGAGAGATGTAGTCTTGAATGGAAACAAGCTGCATGAAGCAGGTAAAAACTCAAGGACCATCTATCTTCTTTCTGGATGGGACTGAACTGTGCCTTGGAAGTGCTGGAGGAATTACTAAGATTTGCCCGAGCCTGTGTTTGTTGGGAAGGCGACTTACTGGCATCAACCTAGAGTTTACCAAAAACCCACACACGTCACATCCTAGAAGAATCAAGAAAGTCATTGGGAGTTGATTTATGCCGGTTAGAATTCTTACTCATAAAATGCTTTTTGGTTTTTCCCTCTATTTCTGCTCAGGGATGGGGTTGGATGTTGTTCTAACCTTGACTCTCGGAAGTGTGGCCATGCTGTGCGAGAGCTTTCCAATCAGTCACCTGCCTGATTTATGGTAGGATGAGCACACGTGGCACGTGCGGTATTGACGTGGCCAATCCTTGGAGTACTTCTTAGTTGTCCTAAAAAGATCTCTTCTGCCCACAGTTGCTGACAGTTGGATTTTTGTTTTAAAATTCATCATGCTTTAAGTAGATGGGCATCTGACACATTCCTTGGGAAGGTGAAGAAGCAGTATATATATATTGCTCCACAATTCCTTGGATTCTGGTGGGAAATGGCGGTCCAAATTGCACCAAAAATTCAGCAGTATCCCCAGTGGGATTATAACAGCGGTATGAATAGAAAGCTCCAATAAATTCTTTTAAAAATTTTTTATTTGTGGTGTCGAATAGCCATTTACCACTAAGTGACTTTTTAAGAGGATTCGAAGCGTAAGCTGTTTAATGAAGGAGTAAACCACAGCTCTGGGCAGTAATCCATTTCTGCTGGGGTTTATGAGATCTGTATGGAAACTGAAGGTTAGTTTTCAATACCAAAATCATGAGGTGCATCATGCAGATTAAGAAGCACGAGGCATGTTGGAAGTGTCATTAAACTAGGACGAGGAATAAAACGGGCCACATGGGTGGAAATGTAAGAGTTGTAGCAGCTTCATAATATAAGCTTTGACTTTAAACCAAACATGTTTGCAAATCTCTGAGGTTTGGTATTCTTGGGTCACTAAAGGCTAACTCTGTCTGGATCTGTATAGATTATGTAAATTTTTGAAGTAAAACAGACTTCTGGAAGATGAAAATCTGTCCCCGTAATCCTCCTTTTAAGACTTGTTTCTTATTACAGTCAAGATTTATGTTGATGCTCCTAACGGAGACGTGACAATCCGTTTTAACTTCAGAGAGTATCATAAAGGTGATGGCATTTGAAAGCAGGATGAATAGTTCAGCGTCAAACTCATTTTTATGTTCTGAAATTAGATACTTTTAAAAATAATAAGCTTTTACAAGATGCATTAAGACTTAAAATGCCTTGTGTTTGTTAAAGGGCAATAAAAGCAAAATACTATCTTTGAAGGGCATCCTTTATAAAAATGTTTATCCGAAACGGCCTTAGAGAGGGAGGGAACTGAATTGGAAATGGAAAACAAAGTTGGAGTGAAGCAGAGGACTCTGCATTGTTTAATTTGATGCCTGGGCTGGTCACAGCTCCATTCCTAAAGTGTTTGTGCCGTCCTTTTGAGCAGATTCCCAACAGCAGGAGGTGGGGGCAGAGAGCCCCTGGTCCATCACGCTGTCTCTGCTCAGAGAAGGCTTCTCACTCTGAGGAAAGTCCCTGAGAGGTTTGTGGATAAGTAGAAGGGCAGTGTCTGGAGGGGAAAAATACAGGATATCACCTGGCAGAGCTTCACCCTTAACGGGTAAATGCTGAACCGGGATCTGGGCGTTGGATTCCCATTCCTCATCCTTGATTAAAGTCTGCAGAGCCAGGAGCGCTCCTGGTGGAAATCATTCCTGCCTTCTCTGTAAGATGACGGTTGACTTCAACTCCCTCCTGATCTGGATGTTTCTAAAGTTTCTTTTGAAGTGGGGCCAAGAGGTGATGCAGAGGCTTATGAGCGGGGCGGGTTTTGTAGGGGGAGTTAAAATATTTCATTAGAAGTGCTGCTAGAGTCAGAGAAAATGGATAACCTATAAAGCACAAACTTTCTTCAAGTTGTCATGCAGATGTGGTTCCATCACACTGGTGATACCTAGAGACTGGTCATCTTGGACTCGGAGAGCTGTTATTCTGCCAGGATTGTGTAAGAATAAATCAGTGGTATTAATACAATGCCATAATTAGTTCCTGAATAGCATTAAATAGGTGACAGTGAGGCAGAGTGTGATGAAGGTCTGTGAAAGCACGACTGGCAGGGAGAAGATGTTTAGGAAATGGTTGTTTACTGTCCCTCGAAACCAAGAATGAGAACTTTTAGCAAAAGGCAAGTTAAAAATGAACAAAAGGAGTCTGTTCCTTACACAGTGGGCCTCCTTGCTACAAGTGGTTTGGATAATGGAGGTTTTGGTGATGGTACTTGTGTCTCCTTTTACATCTTCGGAGTTTGCTTTGTTTATTTTTCAGTCTCATTTTAGTTCCTAACAAATTGAGTGACATTGAGACGTGATTAAACACCAGATTAAAAAAAAAATCAACAAAATGAACAACCAAAAAACCCAACAAGCCCCTTTTTCCCCCAACAAACTGCTAGTGAAAACTAAAGGAGCTGCACAGAAAATTGCTTTTCTATCTAAGAATCTACCCTTTGGTTTCACTTGACCCCCAAAAGCCGCTTTGCTTCTGCTGCTGTTGTTGTTAACCTTTTGTGCTTGGAGGGCTGTAACCTTTCTTTTTAAGTCTGAATTTCACTGCAAGTGCTTGGGTGTTTGGTTTTTTTTGTCTCTTCTGTTTCAGGTTGTGCAACCTCTGTGGGTTTTTGTTTTGTTTTTTTTTGTAGTTAAAAACAAAAGTAGGGAAGGCTGGTTTTAAGTATTTGTCCCAGAGAGAGAAATAAAAGAAACAGCCAAGTGCTTAACTGCTTTGGAATGAAATGTATTTATCACAAATGGCTCTTCGCATTGCTGGAGAATGCGAAGAAGTAGTGCTTGGGGATGCTCTTGGAAGATCTGCCCTTTTCAGTGGGATCTGGAGCAGAACTATGAGTAGAAATGGTTGGTTACACCTAAAAGTAGGCTTTCTCCCTCTTCTCTATTTAATTCTCTGTTACTGATGAGAGTATCAGATTTAAACCCTGCTTCAGGCAGCCACGGTAGAAGTTTTCCTCTCTTTGCCTTGTCACTCTTTCCAAGAAAGTCTCTCTGTAAGGGCCAAAACTGCAGACTATTTCCTTAAGCCGGTGTCTCCCCGGAGCAGCGTCTGTTCTGCTTCTGCTTTGGTGAGATATATTTCCGTGTGTAATTGTGACTATCCCTAACTTTCAAAGAGCCCCCTCCGATAAGTTCTCCCATGACCTAGTCCCTGTGTTCTTTTGCTGGCTTCAGATTTGCAGCCCCGACGCAGGAGAGGTTTTCTTTGGTGTCCCCAGAGCTGCTTCATCGGGGACGTTTTTTAAATGCCTGGGGGTTGTGTGTGAGCGCTCTTCTGCAGGCGACAGTCGTCGTATTTCAGAAAGTGGCATTAATTGTGATAATGTAGCGTACAGCTCCTCTTTGTGAAATTCAAGTCTTTTTAACATCACCACCTTCAAAGACAATAAAAATTCCAGTCTGCATTTATCTATTCCCATGTGAGGAGTTACTGCAGTGTATATTGTATCATTCCATGTGAAATTCTTCTGCTTAATAGTCTCATTTATACACAGTTGTCTGAGGTCAGTTTTCCATTTTGCAGTTGTCAAACAGCTGTCAAATTAAGAGACCAGATCCCAAAGTTCATTTACATTTTATGCCATTCTTTGGGTGCCTGTTTCATATCTTAATATAACTAATGATTTATCTGCGTATCTTAGTCTTCTTTCTGCACTTGTTTTTCACAGATGTTCACATCCTCTCACTCTTCAAGAGCAGCCCTTAAAATAAAACTCCCAGAACTGTGGGGTTTTTTTGTTGAGGCTGTTCGTTATACAGCTAAAGGAAGACGATACTGTATTCTCAGTGCAGGCAATGTAAATGAAAACCCTTTAAATTCTGCCTTGTATTAATTGTAATTTGAATTCTGAACTGAAAACCAGAATAGTAAAAGAAGTTTTCAAATGTGCTGCTAGAAATTACAAAAGAGAAAAATCTCAATTTCATTCATTTATCGTTGGCTTTGGTTAATAATTGGCCTAGCTATTGATTTCCCCCTTTAACTTTTGATTTTTTCTTCTTCAATAGAAAGCCAAAATTAAAAAGGGCTTTGTTCACAAATCATCTTTGTAGTAAAATGTATTCATTTTTCATCCTCGGGAATATCAAAGGCTATCACATGAGCGAGAACACAGAGACTAAATTGAATGCTATTTGTGGTTTTGTAGGATGCTCGTTCTTACGTCGCTGAGTTCCAAGCGTAAATTTATACGGCGAAGATTTAGGGGTTGTTTTCTTATTTTTTTCCAGTGGTGTAATGATCAAAGGAATATCTCTGTACATGCCATTGATGTCTTACTACAAAGTACTTCAATAGCCCGAGGTAGCCATCTACTTTCTAAAAATTCCTTAAAGACAGGTAGGACCCTTGGGTGTTAAATGTATACTTTGGAGTTCGATGTATTTCCAGGGGAGGAAGGCGAAGGAGATACTATTACAGGCCCCGGCAGTTCTCTGTAGGGCTGAGCTTTAAAAGGCTCTTTAAAAAGTAGCCTTAAATTATGGTCACTGGGGGAAGTTTGTCTCGGGTACGCTCTGCCAGAGAATGTTTCTGTGCCATTTCAACGTCATTCACTAACCGGTTCAAGAAGTGTAACTTAATTAACCCTTTCCAGGTTTTAAGGGGAAAATTCCAGTTTATAGGTGCGTATTTGCTGCCTCTCGCATTCTGGAAAGAGGGAGTTTAAAGGCTGTTGAGACTCCTTTTTGCCAGTTGCTTAAAGACCCTATGGTTTGAGAATTGAAGGGAAACAATATCCTCGCTATTTGCTGCATTTCATAGGCATTTCATAGGCAATTATTAGTCTTTTCAGTTGATGGGATCCGCATTGGGATTGTAATAAAACACAAGTCGATGTGAAATTGGATGCAGACTAGGAGAGCAGATAAAACCAAGTGAAAATTAATGACAGATGTAAAAGTTATTGGTAATATCGTAGTCATCTTTTTACAATCTTTTTCTGAACTATATTTTTATTTCAGCAGATGCCACTTGAAATCTTCAGAGTAAATCATCTCTTTGATTTTGATTATGATCTTGAATACTGAAAGTAGCTTAATTGTGATGGGTTCTGACTTATTTATGAATACATTTTTACATTTGAGGGCAGGCTCACAGATCCCAGGCTGCCGAGTTGTTCCAAAGGGGTTGCTATGGCAGGATGCAGAGCTCTCCAGTAGATGTCTGTAAGTCTGTTTTTATGGCTTGAGATGTCACTAGAATTAACTACAGGCTCCGCAGAACGTCCCTGAAGCTGATCATCTGTCGCACGTGGGACATGGGGAGCAGTGGGGCTGGTTTGCTCAACGTTCCCTAAGAAAAATATGGGAAAACACCATTTTTCTGTGTTTGCTCGGTGCTGAGCAAAACCAGCACTTCTATAAGAAACTGAAAAAAAACCTTCTCTGCTTGTTGTAAATCATAAGCAAGCTTTATTTTCTTAGTTCTCACATAAGAAAGACCACCCTGGGTCAGGCCAAAGGGCTTTCTGATGCAAGGATCCCTCTTCATTGACGCCCTTCCTGTCTCAGGCCCATTGGGTCATGGGACCTCCTCATTAATCTCTTCCTGGCCCTGTTAGGTATCAGCAGCATTTAGAGGAGGATGCCTGACGTGGGAGGTCCCAGGAGCTCCGACCACCTTCTCATCCTCCGTGGACCATCACTGGAACACTCAGCAGCTCCATGGGTGCCTGCAGGGACAGTGGCCATTCTTAGAGAAGGCTAGTGAGGGCCTCTAGCCCTTCTCTATTTTTTGCACTGTTGAGTTTCCTTCTCCTTTTCATTGTCCCTTGAGCTTTCTCCACCACACTTGTTTGTGGAGTGGAGAAGGAAAATGATATTTTGCTTTGGTAGGTGAAAATCAGTAACAGAAATATATGGTTGAGGATACTTAAGGTTATGATGAGCATGTGGAGACATGAAGGGAGAAGCCTCCAGAAGACTCTCCAGCAAGTTTTGTGTCAGGGACTCCTGGAAACAATATGGTGTCTTTGTATCTGTGAAAACTTTCCTCCATAAATTTGTCCAGTTTCCCTTTTTAGCACTGGGAGAAGCCATGGCTACTCATCTCCCTGTTGGTTTTCCGTGCCATTTATGATTTTATAGACATCTCTCATGCTTTCCTTTGCTTGTGCTTCTACTTTTCCAGGCTGAAGAAATCTCCTTCATCTTGGGTCTCCTGCATGGAAGTTGTTCTGTGCCTGGGATTGCCGTTGTCTTTTCTTTGCTTTGCTGGGTTTGTGAGCTTCCCTCTGAGAAACGGGGACCCAAACTGGACCCCCTGAGGGTATAGAGAGGGATATAGAAGGAATTTATATAGTGGCAATGTATGTGCAAGGCAGCATCCCTCCCTCAACAGGCACGTGTGTTTAAACACACATGCACTCTTTGTGAGTAAAACTGAGAACAGCAAATTGAATTAATCAAATCCTTAATTAAAATTAAAACAAGACCTCCTGGGACAGTAATCAATCACAGCAATCGACTGTCTCTGCTATAGTGCCTGTAGCTTTTGTTTTTCTCTTAAAAATAATTTCTAAATAGTGACTGACTCTTTCATAGCCCTATCTGTTCCTACCCTGTGGTGTCCTTTCTAAGGGAAAATAACTTGGAGCTGATGGGTTTCTTTCCCACAGGTAGCATAACATTTACATTTATTCATACATCCTGGGCTCTGCCTCTCGTTCCGTGTCTGCTCACCTGGTATTTTAAGGTACTTCTGCAGTTCTTCACTCTCAGCTCCCATCCTTAAAGGGCTGAACAGCTGGATAGGAAAGCCACGTGGTCTGTCCATCTCAGCATGTCCTGTTCTTGAGTGAAAGAAGATCTTGAGATCTTATTGTTGTGAAGTACATTAGCGACCTTTCCCAGGTGGAATTACCCTGTTTTGAAGTGTTCAGCTGTTGTTACGAAGTGAGGGTTGGTGCAACTACCACCTGCCTCCTGTTCCTGCAGAGAAAAAGAAGTAGCATCTTTGGAGAGGGGGTGCCACAGAGTTGTTGTCCAGGATGGGATTGCAGACAGTGGCCTGATGCAGGTGGTGCATGTAATCCCGTGAGACCCTTCAGTCCGTAATGGGAAGATGATCTCAGCAAGGCCCCTCTTTTCAGAACTTCCTCTTGGTTTGCTTGTGTGAGTCCCAGTTAAAGAGGTTGGGAACCCCATTTGGAGGCCCCTGAATTTCTTATCTATTGCAAAGGCATTTAGGAAGGTTGTGCAAACCTGTAGTTTTTGCATTAGGAATCATATATTATAAAGTTAGGTGTGAGTTACATGCTTAGCCTACGTTCTCGATGTAGGGATGTCAATAAGAGGTCTGATTGACATCGGTTTGTGCTGAGCTTAAGCCGGGCAGGGAGGTGGGAGCCCAGCTCTGCTGCAGAAGACACAGATGACTTTGAGCAGCCTTACCCTAAGGAGAATGCTCTGTGCTTTTGCTGCTCAAATTACTCAAGTGTTGGTTTTGACACATGGGAATATTGATTTTTAAACCACTGTCGTGAAGTCAGAAGAGGTTCAGCTCCAGTGTGGATGGAGGGAAGCTCTGGAGACTTCAGTGTGGGGATTTCAAGGTTAACACATCATCTCAGGGATCCAAAACTTGCTCCGTTTGTCTGGAGCTTCTGCTTCCAAAATCAGACTTTCTCCCACGTCTATTTTTGTTGTTAGTGCCTGTTCTGGGATGTTTATTATTGGGGTAGAGGAAACGCTTATATGATTTAGCCGCCTTCCAGAGAGCTACTGCTCTCACCCCATCTTTCTTGCTGACTTCCCTCATTAAGCTCCAAAGAGAAAGTCCCTCCTCCCGTGCCCCAGCTCAGCTGAGCCGTTGCATCTGTTTCAGATCTGGAGGATCACTGGTGTGCTCAGAAATTTGTCCCTTTTGGTCTTTTTTTTTATTTTCTCCCCCCCCAAACTCCATCACATGCTCCCTTAAAATGTTTTCAGTCTCCCAGCGAATGGTGTCTGCTATTCTGGTGCAACGGAAAGGCAAAGAGAATTTTAGAAATGCGTAGTCTTCTGAACTGATGTGCCTCCAATACATTGCTTGTGTTCGTAACACCCCTTTATCTCTCCATTTTACCAAAAATAAGCCCAAAACTGAAGCTGAATCAGTGTCAGGCTACTACGTGAACCAAAGAACCAGCCTTTTGCTACGCAGAAAACCAGCCTATATGGTGGTGACCAGCTGTCAGAGCAAAAATAATTAATGCATCCAAAAAGTTAATATATTAGATAGACTGGCTTTGTTTGTTATGGTTAATTACTGAAATTTAAGCCATTAGAAGGGCAGGAATGTTTTCTTTCCTGATTCGTATGAATGGCCCTTGAAAACCTGAAAATACATAATGCAAACTGGATGCTGAGAAATTATTTTTGCACACATCATAAAATTAAAGTACATTTTATATTAAAAGGTATAAATTAGAGTATTTAAATGTTATTTTTATGGCATATTAGGTGGAATTATTTTAATGCAAATGGTTTATTTCAAGGAAACTGTGAAATTGATAAATAAATCTACTCTGTTCCAGTGCTAAACATGTGAAACGTAATCTTCTTGAGTTTTACATCCACCGGCCAGCGTCCTCGTGGTTGCAGTAGGGTGTAGGTGCTACTAATGTGTGTAACAGGTGCATGTAATTTAAGTGTAGAACTAGTCAAAATACCTTTAATCAGTTAATGTTAAGTCAAACCATATGGGTCCAGGGCTACTTCTCCCTGCTCTCTGATCGGCCGCGCTCATGGGGCTCGGTGTCCTGCAGGACCCAGCAGCGGGATGGAGAAAAGCTGAAATGTTAATCTTTCTGCTCCGAAGTAACAGCTGCAGGTTGTGTGAGGGCACCAGGGCCCGTTTTGAGTTTTTTTACTTTTCTATACGGGTCGGTTTGGGAGGTTGCGGGGTTGTGTGCCATGCCCCGAAGAGCGCAGGAAGGACATTACGTGTTTGTGGGGCTGAAGGGCCATCAAAGGTGCTTCGGCATCAGCCCGTGGTGTTTCCAAGCCACCAAGGCTTGAATGCAGAGAGAACAGGGTGCTCGTCTGGTTGATAGCTTTCGACGCTGGGTCTCCTCTGATATTTTAAAACAGATGCAGTGAAAACAAAGCATAAAAATCACTGGGAGCTGGAAGTGCTCACCGCACAGGGCTTTCCTGCGGCGGCCGGCGTAAAAATACTTGGAAATGCGTAGCAACGACAAAGCAACTTCACTGCTATCAAAAGCATGAAAATTGTGTGAATGCATATAAATGGCAAGTTCCTTTCTTGTTCTGGAATATTAGTTTTACCAAAGACCACTTGAACTAGGACAGGAACAGATTTGAGATGGACTGGAGTAGCTCAAGCATCAAACACCGCCAAGACCGTCTGCTGAGCAGTAAGTGATTGTGGTTTGTCGTCTTGTAGCGGGTGGATTTTTACTTTAAAATGTTGGAGAGTATTTCATTTTTCAGCCACTATGTTGGGCATATATGTGCCCCGTGAGCTGATGCTGCCGGAGGAGAGGTATTTGTTGGGTTGTCTTTCTGGGTGGTCCTCCCCGCGCCGTGATCAACGTCCCCACGGCGGATCTTGTCAGCGCGGGGCTCAGCAGCACAGATTTATCTTGTAAGATAGCACCGGGCAGAGCGTGCCGGCTGAGGATCCGCTCAAGGATCCTGTCTACAATTAATAAAACGAACTTTTGAAGCTGTCTTTTTCTTTTGTTGTATTTAAAACAATTCGGAACGTCGGGTTTTTCCCTTTGAAGTTTAATTTCAAGTTCATCGGCTGTACTAGTGGCCTACATTTTTGCAGCTCACGGCTTCAAAATTTACTCCCGAGACATGTGTAGGATTTGTTTTTTTTGAAAGCTAACCTTAATTAACATATAGCTTCGTCTTTAGAGTCTCTTTGGCAGTTAATGGCAAGGAAATGCACACAAGTAAAAAGTTCCTTTGACAGATATTTAAAATAGCCACAGTAGGCAGTATACCATTAAATACCAAAATACCGTCAAAGTGATTTTCAAAGCAGAATTTGTGCATTTTTTTAGCCTTTTACTTAAAGCAAATACCTTCAAGTCATTAAATATTTAATTTTTGTAACTTATGCTTTCAGTTCATTTAATAACTTACTCTTTCTCCTGCTAATTCAGTATAAAAAACAAGCGTTGACTCCTGTTATTAAACTATTTTTAAGACAAGTAGCTTGGGAAGCTGGGGAAAATACACTAGATGCCACACTGGGGAGTTAAGCAGAGTCTAAGAGGCCCATAACCATAAAATTAGGAGACCTATAACCATAAAGTATTTTTGATAAAAACATTTACAGGAAAATAGTTTTTGCTGTTGCTGGTAATTGTAAAGGAAAAAAAACCAAACCACAACACCGAAAAAGCCAACAAAAAAGCCCACCAGAAAACAAGGCAGAGTTGTGCGAGCGGGGAGTACGTGTGAGAGCGTTGGCATTTCTTTTATGCCCCTCGTGAAAAGATTTCATCTTTATTCTCTGCCCTCTGAGAAGCCTTCAGATCTAATGTTCTGGCTAGCAGAAGACATCTGCCCGCCTCCCCCCTTACCTCC
>VXAK01020854.1:0-13928 GCA_013399435.1 Arenaria interpres
AACTGTGACAGCTGAAAAAGGGTTGTGTGTTTCTAGTGATATGAAGACTGAAGACTGTTGTCAGTTTAAAAATAAGGTGCTAAGAGGTGTTTAAGATACTCATCTTCTTCATTAATAATGTGAGCCAAACCCTAAATAGTTGATTAGGGAACAATTTCCTTCCAGACCAATTTTATCATAAATTTATTATACCATTTTTGCTAGGCTATTGTGTTACATTGGGCCACTGTTACAATCCTGAATGTTAATTAAGTTTCCCTGAATAATTGATACTTTGTTTTCGTCATGGGGGAAAAAAAAGAAAACGGGCTCACAGTCACCTATTTCAGATTCCTTTTTTTTTTTTTCCTGGGACAGTCCATGATTGCTTTTAAGATTTCTGTGTGACTGGTGTTTCGTTTTCGAGCTTGTGTGATCACTGTGACTCACTTACTCCATGTAGCATCAGCTGCATGATGTGTAGAGGGACCCTCTCTTTGAAAATCCAGCCCCGCGCTGGCAGTCGAGGTGCTAAGAGGAGCTGTGCTTCCGTACCGACCACTTCCAAATCAGCTTGGCCCACTTTGTATGCTGCCAATATGTCTTTCTCAGTTGGAGTATAGCGGGCTTTGAATCCTCTGTATCCCTGACTCCAAAACCCTCAGGCTTAACCTTGAGACTCCCCTGGTGCTTTCTTCCAGAATCTCCAGGTAGGCCCCCTAGGCTATGCTGTAGGGCACAGTTTTGGTGTTGAGCCCTGTGCAGACTGGCCCCAGGGCTACTGCACAAACTGTTTCCTGTTTGATATGTTCAAATGCTTCTCGTTGCTCAGGGCCCCATTTAAAATTTTTCTCCTTACAGGTCACTTGATAGAGTGGGTTTACAATCAGTCTGTAATTTGGATTATGCATCCTCCAAAAACCCCAATGCCTGAGAAAGCTTGTGTTTCCTTTTTACTAGTTAGTGGAGCTACTATTTTGTTGATCACATTTGTTGGGATCTGATGGCCTCTGTCTTGCCATTTTACTCCTAAGAGCTGGATCTCCTGTGCAGGTCCCTTGGCCTTACCCTGGTTTATGGCAAAACTGGCTCTCAGAAGGGTTTGGATTATTTTATTTTCTTCTCTTTCTCAAAAACATTTGCTATGTTGTCCCATACAATGATGTCTTCAGTGTATTGCAGGTGTTCCAGAGCTTCACCCTGTTGCAGTGCAGTCTGGAACTGCATTGCCATGCAGTCCATGGCAAATGGTGAGGCTGTGTTTCCACCCCTGGAGCAGTCAATTCCAAGTGAATTGGATGCCCCTCCAAGTGAAAGCAAACTGTGACCTGCGCTCTGCTGGCAAAAGGAGTGAGAAANGCAGCCCCAAAACAGCAGGGTCCTCTGAGAGATTGTGCAAGGTAGACAACTAGTTAATTTCTTCATTCTCCACAGCATATATACCAAAAGCCTACCAGTACCCTTTTGCATCCTTGGAATACCCTGTTCTGAGGTATTCTATGCCAAGGATGCACAGAGCCTCTGGGCCGGTCACAATGGGATGCTTTTGCCACTCATTCCTGATTAGGCTTACTTCAGCTTCCAATACGGTCAGCTGTTGGGATCCCCCTGTCACTCCAGAAATACAGATGTCTTCTGCCCCTTTATAGTTTGATGACATTACGGTACACTGTGCACCAGTGTCTACTAGAGCCTTATACTCCTGTGGGTCTGATGTTTCAGGCCATCAAATCCACAGAGTCCGGTAAACCCAGTTGTCCCTTTCCTCCACCTGGCTGGGGGAAGGGCCCCTCTAGTTCTGACTGTAGTATCCAGCATCAACAGTCCAACTGTAGGAAGTAGAAAGACTTTCTTCATATTGCTGGAGCTGGGTGGCTATTGCATCCACCATCAGTGCCTCTGCATCTCTCCACCTCATTTTTGCCAATGTGCTGGCATATGATGATGGTGTGCTTTGTAGAAACTTCTACCATATGGGTCAGATATATCGGACTTCATCTGGATCTGTGGTTGACTGCAGGTCAACCCGGTAAATCAGGTCCTGCAAAGCTAATTCCTTCAGGTACTGGGTACCTCTCCATGATGGTCCACTTACCTGGGTAACATACATCTTCCTTGAAGGGAAACCTTTCCTTGGTGGCTAAATGAAACCACCTCCAGAGGCTGAGAGTTTGTGGGGGTTTTTCCAGTCACCTTGTCAATACCCCCTTCCCTAGCCAGAGGGAAGCCAGAGATCCCACCCCTACCCTCTAAGTCCAAGCTACTGGCCCCATTATACCAGCATTGGAGCAGCCAGGTGACAATTTATTTATCTGGGTGATGGTTGAAATCTTTTCATCTCGGAATAATTACAAACACCTTCCAGTCCAACAATCGGACCGGGATCTAACAATCTCACATCTCTCCCAGGGATAAGTTTTGGGTGGTTACCTCTGGCTCTTCCTCCAGCTCTCGTGATGACCCTGGTTCATCTTCATCCTTTCCAAAGTGAACTGATATTTTTGTGTATCTCTTCTACTGTATAGGGACAACTGATGCTAGCAGAGGTTGGTTTTCAGGTCCAGTAGCTGCAGTGCCCATTGCAGCGGTTGGAGTAGCTACAGTGCTTGTCACAGCAGTCAGAGTAGCTGCAGCACTCATCATAGGTGTTGGAATAGCTACAGTGCTCATTGTGGGGGTTGGAATAGTGTGCCCACATACACACTGGTGCTTAGCTCTAAGCAAAATCAAATCCTGAAACACATTCAAAAAATTGAGCAGTAGGAGCGCACTGGTTTGAGCGTCTCAAGGGTATTCAAAGGACTCAAACGCTGTTGTAATTAACCTGAAGGAGAAGGGGGAGGTTCCCCCCACGGATTGGCTCTCCAAGGAGAAAAGGTGAAAAATGCAATTGCTAAAGGTTTCTGCTAGGCTCCCAAAGTACAAAGATGCTGCCATTTCACCCTGTTCATTGTTCTTAATCATTAACAAGTACAGCCGTAATGCACCCAATTTCATCATATCATTTTGCAAAATGATAATCTTGAGCCACTTCCCAGGGATGATAAACAGCATAACAAGGCCTAGATTCATAAAACAAATGGAAAAGAAGTAATTTTCCTCCACCCTGCAGTATGTAGCTCTGGGTGTAAATTACCAACACTGGAAGAGGAAATTCTCATTCTTTTCCTGAGGAAGTGCGAATTTAATCATTTAACCAAGTTAGTGCCCTAGCTACCAACCGGTAAGTATCCCAAGGTGTCTCTTTTTGATACTGTTTTAACTTATCTAATAAATACAGTAAGGAAATTCAGTGAGTCAACACTAGATTAGCGCATTATTCTCTTTCACTGGCTCTAGGACTATTATCGTGTTTTATACAAATTAAAACAGTTTCACAAAAGGGAATGTTAAAGACACAAATAAAATTTCTCTGTAGTATTTTAGTGATTAGGAAACTTACCTGTCAGGTGAGTAACTTCTGCTGAATTCGCTTTCTATTTAATTTGAGAACAGGCATTAGAATCCAGATTCTCAGGTTAAATCAGACTGGACTTCTTAGAGGATTTTTCAAATGCTTAATGTATAGTTCTTTAGTTTTAAGATGTTAGGAGTTCTTGTTTCATTTTGTGCCCTAAAGTATATTGTTAAGCTTAATTATTATGTTATATAGGTTAAGAATAGTAATCTTCTTTAAAAGAACAATAGAAAATATTATAAAATAATAATAATTTCGTTATTCCCATATACTCCAAGACCTAGGATAATAACAATCAGTTTCTCAGGTGGTGCAATATAATGTGATTCCAAAGACACCATTAAATTAAACCCATTTACCCCAGCAGAGAACCAAGGCCGGTATCAACAATGAAGCACAACTATAAAGGTCAAGTCTGAAAATATCGTAATTCTTTTAACTCTTACATGACAAATGGAATGATCATTCAAAATTCTTTTTTATTTACTATGAACTTTGTCTATTTAAAGTAGCATTTGTATAACTTTGTGCTTGTCTTCTTTTATTTTTAACAGCACCTTCAGGCTTGAAGGAATATCTATATCTGGAGGCACGTCAGTTAATTTCTTGCATATCAGATTCATCATTGTGACTTCTTGCAGGCCAGATCTGAGAAGTAATCAGGAACCTGACCCTCCTTGGAGAATGGAAAAAGCCCTTCAAGTCAGAGCACAACTGATCATGAGTGTAATCTGCATTTAATCATTTTTCTCAGATCTGACAGCTACACATTGAGTCCTGGCAAAAGCCACAGCCTTAAATTCCATTTAGTGGGAAAGAAGAAAAAAGAAGGACTAAATGTCTTGCCCCGTTGCAGAAACTGCTCTCTCCAAGTCTGACACTTGAGTTCTGTGCTGAGCAACCAGTGTAACAAACAATGAGTTTTTCATGGGTCCAGCCAGCATCCAAAAATATTTCAATATGTAGCCAAAAGGAGAAATGAAATACTTAGGTGACAGCAGAAAATGAATACATTTACTGTAACAGAGCAATGTTACTGTCTGTGGGAAAAGAAGACCTCTGTCATCCCGTGTACATATTCAAAGCCATACAGGAACAAGGCATCAATGACATTAAATTGCTTAAAAGGATGCTGTCTCCTGTCCTCCACCCAACTTTGAAGAAGTTCAGCTGTTAGAGATTGCATCTCAATGCACTTCTAGTATTTGCACTGTCACTTCCATTCAGGGTAATGATGTGCGCCACCATTTGCACAGATGGCCCCAGGAGATGTTTGACTACAACAAGCTATATTTTGCCGGGGCTCCAAAAGGAATTAAAAAGTTAGGACTGAAGAAAAACATTTGCGCTCTCTTTCACAATGGGGATCTCTTCACAGAAAGGACTACGGTCCTTTCTTTGATTTGAATAAATACATACATATACATACATATATATATATGTATATATATGAAAAANATAAATGTGTTGTTTATATTATTTACAGTCACTCATTTTGGCTGTTTTTCATTATCTCCAAAAATGATTTAAAGACAGAACCAAAACACAGGAATTGTTTGTTCTTGTTAAGCTATAATGATTTGCTGACCGAAAGCTTTAATATAAATACTGTAATTTGTAAAATGATTAAGTATATTTATACAGGCAAATATGTATGGAAAACAAGAGGAGGTATTTTAACTCTTAATTTCAGAACATAGTTTATTTTAATATCCACATAAATCTAAAATTATAATGGGATAGATTTTTTATTATCAGTGGGTTTTAGCAAGTGAAGATTTGAATGTTTAAGAATTAAAGGAATGTATTCTAATAATGGTGGTTTCCCAGAATTATACAGAGACCTTTAGACAGCTGTCTCATTTTATTCAAACTGGTTTAGGTTTTTTGGGTTTGGTCTTTTTTGATGTGTGTGTGTGTTAGGCCTTTTTGTTTGTTTTTTGTTTATTTTAACATACTGACAAGGCCATGAAGTTGATACTATTTGATCACAAGCAATTTGAGAAGCTAGCGAATAAGAGGTTGTTTCATAGAACAGTCTGCAGTTTACAGTTAAGAACAGTTGTTGTTATCCATCTACTGCAGTGTTTTGTTATCGAATTATTGAACATTTTAATGCTAGAGCTGTTTTGAATAAAAATATATTTTTCCTTTTTTCTTAGTCCATTAGCCTGTGTGTAATTTTAAGAGAAAAGTAAAGCACGTGATTCCCAGTTCACTTAATCATTAATCTTAAATCCAGTCATATGTATCTCATTTTAAAAGCTGAATAGGTTTTTCTTTATATTAATTTTTTTTATGGAACCTATTAAGTGCTCACTAACAGAAAAATGATCTTTCAAAAACAAAAAAATGGAAAATTCAAGCCTTTTTTAATCTGTGAGCTAACTTTGTAAAGGGCAGATATTTTAAAAATGTGTTGCTCTTCTCTAATGTGTTAACTAGTGTATGCGTGTGTATTTGTGTGTGTGTGCACGCATGCGCACCCTTACCTGCTGATGAATGAAATGCCATCTCTGCTGAAGTAAGTGCCACAAGTCCTGCTACTGGAAAAGATGCTCATGTTATTGTATTGTTTGGAGAAAGACCTGAGCTCTGTCTTTGTTTGTGACTTTGAAGCCATAAATAGCTTTTACAGTTTGTCAGGAAATCACAAAATGAACTAATTAAGTGAATGTTAGCCTCCCTAATTTGGCAAGACTTGGGATCATCTCACGGTTTTACTCTTTTTTTAAACAAAGTTAGTGTTCAATTTCCATTGGTGCAATGGATAAATGAAACCTTTGTATTTGTTAAAGAATGATGGCTGTGTTTTGTTCCCACACTTTTTGGCTTATGGTTGGCTTACAGTCTTTTAACTGTGATTTTGTTTCTGTGTCATTAGAATCACATATTTGGACATAAAACTTGCATGGGCTTGGTTTTGCTCCCTCTTTGGATAACCTGTGTTTTAAAATTGGAGAGCTTACTCTGAGACTAATATTCAGAGTTGTTTAAAGAAGGGACATTATCAAAACAATAAGAAAATTTCAGAATGACAATTTGAGCACTTCCATTATTATCTAACATTAATACTTGGAAAAGCTCTTATTTTTGTGAACAGAATGCATTCATCTATATTTGAAAATAGCCCAATAAAAATATAGTGAAATAATTTGTAACTACTTGCAAATACTTTTCTGCTATGCTGAGTTCTAGATCAGCTTGTGTGTTTAATTTTTATTGTATAAAAATCACCTGAATCAATGACAATTTTCTTCAGAAAAATACAACAGAGATGAAAAAAAAAAATTACCTGGTCCCAGGAGTGGTTTTACACATTGTGTGTAGTGCAAAAAAAAAGTCATCATATACCAACATGTAGGCATAATTTAAGTGACAAACGTAGTTGGAAAAGGACACTGCAAATCATGGTTCTCATCAATCACACACTGTTGTTTACAGCTCTGCATTAGCTGGGGTTTCGTGCTTGGAAGGTAAATTTCCATGTGTGTGCACACACATGCACTCACATGTATCTACTGGTGTCACTGGGGTAAATCCAGATTTCTTTATTTTTGTAGATTTAAATAATTAGATGTCTAGGTAAATACTCAATATTGTTATATAAATTGAGCTGATGTCAGTATATTGCGCAAATACTCCTCTGAGATAACACTTCAACACAGGATAATTAAACTCAACTGGGATTTCAGAAATTGTTGGCAAATAATTAACACTGAATACTTTTTCATAAAGTTTAAAACTAGAGGAGACAATTAGATTATCTCCTTAAACAACAAAAATTGGGTGTTTTTTCCATTCCCTTAGGCTAAATTTTATGACAAAACCAGAGAACTTTTTTGACTAAGGTGACATTATAGTGACTGATGGGTCTTTTTGTAGGATTATGGGTGTTGTATACATAAGAAGGCCCTGCAGAAGTGGTTCTAGAATAATGCAGTGTTTCATTATCCGACATCTGAAAAGCAACCAATATGCCTGAAATGATGAGATGTGCAAACCAACAAGCTGACAATTCTGGATGTGTCTACAAGATATCCTTTCAACACTTGAACTTTTTTAAAGGCCAGTGGTGTGGTTTGGGCCACCATCATTCATGAAAAAAAATAGGGATATGTTAAAGTAGCTATTTTGTAAAGTGGAAGCAAAAGATCTGGTGGTAACCACAGTGTTATAAAAGTGTCCCTCTCCTGATACAATTGTCCCAAGTGTCACATGGCATGAATGTCCCCAAGGGACAGATTTTTTTCTCTGATGGGATACATGTTCAGCCCATAGGAAGACTGTCCAATAGCGTTGTAAATAAAACCTGTCCACAAGATAACCATGCCAGTTTTGGTGTGGGAGGATATTGCCTGGGGAGGGATGGAAGGAGGGCAGCTGTGGCCCTGCCCTGGGGCCCCTTCTGAAGGTAGGAGGCTGTTACTCAGGCATCTGGCAAACTCAGAGACCATCAGGGGCAGCTGTACAGAAACATGCCTGCTGACTATGAGGTAGCACATGCTATGTGGTATCAGGGCCATCTGCTAGCCAGTGGTAAGGAGCAGTCGGGTAACATGGCCTTCTGGGTGTCTGTGGCAGAAGAAAAGGAGACTAGAGCTTCTAGGGCAACATTTAAAGGATGTTGGGAAAGAAGTTTTAGGCTTAACACAATGTAACTTATGAAGTGGCTGGGAGGGAAAGGTCAGTTTATGTTGACTGATTTTAAGTACCATTATCCTTTTGTGAGTTAAGAGGGATTTATTTAACAAGTGGGTGTTCAACAGCATTGGTGTAGTGGACCAGGATCTCTGCAATGGCCTTCCCTGAGTTATAAAGCAGCTAAAAGGGAATATTTTCATGTATAACTACAAAAAACAGTGTAAGGAGAAGGTTCATCCTTAAGAGAAACCAAGGAGAGCTTTCAAATACAGGAGACTGTAAAGAAGGGTTGACACTTAAATTGAGGCCACAAGTGAGTTTACGTAAAGAGTGGGCAAAAGGTGGAGTAGAGCACGTGGTTTGAGATGACACATACCGGGTAAAAACTGTGGGAATGAGTTGGAAGGACAAGACTGAATCTTACAGGGAAAATTAGATTGAACAGAGTGACACTTACATATATATATATTAGAGGGCTGCTGAAACTAAATTACTGATTTTCATGGGCCGGATAGTTGAAGATCCCATGAGAGAAGAAGTAAAAGCCAAGTGGATGTGGTTCAAAATACTTCAGCTGAATCTCTCTCTAGATTCGATATCCTTGCAGGCTGCAGAAGCCAAGAAATCTCCCCACAGTTGTGCTCAACTTCAGAAGGGGCAATTGTAAACAAGGACTCTGGTAAGGAAGAATTTGGAAGGAATCACTACAAGAGTTAAGTCATGGCAGATGGCGCACAGACTGTTTAAGATACTGCATTGAAGGCAGAGAGCAAATACATCCTGCTTAGCAAGAAAGGCTTGACAAAGGGCAAAAGGCAGCCTGCACGGTTAAGCAGCAGGGCATAAGACTGCTGAAAGCAAGAAAATACCCTTCAGATAGCTGAAGACTTTTTAAAAAAATGCAAGAACTGCAAACATCTTAAGACTAAATATAACTTAAAAAAAATAAATCCACAGCAAGGCAAATCAAAACAATTGCAAGACACATAAGAGATTTGTTAATCAAAATAGTTGCAAGAAACATGAAAGTTAAGAAATTCTATTTCTACAATAACAGCAGCAGGAAATCTGGCAGAGAGTCTGTAGCACCAAAAGACAATCAAGGAAAACAAAAGCACTTAGATGAAGTTATAGGAACAAAATTGTCTTAGCATTTTCTGCTTAACATTTTCTTAACATTGTCTGCTTTTGCTGTAGAAGGGTTTTAGTAGAGAGATATAGATACATGACTATTTCTCTATGGGGGAAGTAATCTGAAGTCATACTTTGTCAGTATGAGTTGGTACAAAATAAAATGAAGAAAATATCAAGACCAGATGGCATACATCTAAGATTTTTAAAGGCACTCAGGGGTGAAATAGTCAAAATGGTAACTCTGGTGTGAAATTTGTTGCTTAAAAATACTTTTATAGCTTTTGAGACATGAAGTTGCAAATATGTTGTAAATTTTAAAGTTAATTTGAGGGAGTTTGAGAGTATAGACCATTAAGTCAGTACTGGACAAATCAGTTGAAACTATACTAATACTTTTTTTTTAAAGAACTAGAAGGTGCTTAACAGTGTCAGCTCGTCAAACACTACAGGAAACCACAACTGGCTAAGAGGAAGCAGAGGAAATGTTGCAGCTGGCTAAGAGGAAAGTGCCTGCATTCATTAAAAGGTTGTTAAAATATGGGAGAAAAGGGTGATTTTTTATGGTCAATTTTCAGAGTGGAAAGAGGCCATGAGTGAAATTCCATAGGACATGTACAGGGTTCCATGAGTTTCAAAATATATGTGAATATGGTGGAACAGTTGCGAACAATTGGTAAATTTGCTGGTCATACTAAGTTATTAAAGGTATTAAATATAAGTAGCCTGAATGACTGGTTATTAAAATGGCACATAAAATTATGTGAAGATAAATGTAAACTGGTAAATATGAAAACCAATTTTTATTTCACTTATTCCACTTAGCTTGGTATTTAGCAGTTAAATGTTTCTATGAAAATGTCGGTCCTGTGCTTAGGCGATCACAGAAATGCAAGTATTCCATTAAGAATTATTAGGAAAGCAGCAGAGAAAAGATGTGTATATCATTGTATCAGTCCATAGATGTGTGATAGGCCATGATATTTAACTTCTTAAATACTATGTGCAGTTTTGATCCTCATCTGGAAAAAAAAAATAAAAAAGGATGTAATCAAAGTGGAAAAGCTTCCAAGAGCTTCCAAGCTCTAATCAGGGTTTGATTTCTATCTAACAGCATGAGCAATGCTTTTATAGTCTCCCTTTGTTTTCTGTCCATGTTTTAATTTCCTGAATGATTTTTTCTAGCATTTCTTTAATAAGTTCTTTGTCTAGCCATTCTGGCCTTTGGTTTAAATTCCTGGTCTTCTTGTATGAGGGAGCGGTGTGCTCCTGAGCTCCAAGTAAGTTTCCTTTGAAAGATGGCTAGTTATTCTGGGTGCCCTTTGTAGAGAATTCCAATGGAATTTCCCCAGAAATTTTCTAAATAAGTGAAAATCTGCTGTTCTGAAGTCTAAAGTCCAAGTCCATAGCTTACCTTCTCAGCCTTTCTCCAAATCTCAATCTTCTCCCAGTCACTACAACTCAAACTGCCATCTCTGATCACATTCACCATTTTTTCTTGTTGCGAAGCAAGTCAAATACAATGTTTCTCTGGTTGCCCCCTCTAGCATTTGCATTAGGAAATCATAAGCAGTGTGTTCTAGACACTTCTACAGTAATTTTTAGAGTTGTATTTCTGTTTCAGCAGATGTGCAGATCATGGGGGTCAAAATCCTCCATGTGGACCAATGCCTGTGATCAGGGGATTCCTGCTATTGTCTGCACCCAGCCTCAGAGACATCGTCTTAGTCAGGTGGCCAGTAACAGGCTTCTACCACAACATCATCAGTGTTGCATCCTCTTTGACCTAGACCCTGAAAGTCTTCACAGACACCTCCTGGTTTCACCAGGCCTCTGCTCGGTCGAGAATCTCCTTTGCATAATACATATCCCCTCTGCTTCTTTACTGCCTACCTGCCCTCAGCAGTCTTTAACCAAGTGTTTTTTGAAGACAACCAGTTCAGTCTACTGGAAGCAAGAGCCCTGTGGAACTGAAGAGGAAAAGAAGTTATTGCCAAATGGCATGAAGACCTCTTGAAGCTGGATATAAGGAGAAAGCTTAGGACAGAAAAGCGTTGGAATATCTCATGCTTTTTAATCCTTAGAGGCCTTGAAGCATACTGTAATCTGACAGGAAAGATTTATGCATGGTTGTTCAAGCACAGAGGCAGGAGAGTGCCCTAGATGACCTTTCTATTAATGGGAGAGCAGCTGTCAAATGGGATATGAGACCGGAAATTTGAATATCACTAGCTTAGTAATCAGCTGGGAGCAAGTAACGTGGTAAAAGACGGTGGGTGAGACCCCAAGAGTAAGTTTGAAATTTGGATTTCCAACGTACTTGTGCGGATTTCAGAGCTGTGTGGTGCTCATTATGGAGCACATGAATATTATTGAAAAGGCTACCTGACACAGCAGAATGACTCAAGCAGAAAATATTTGGTTGTCAGATTTTATAAAAACTATAAAATTTATAATCAAAACACTGTAGAAAAGCTTAAAAGAATGTGAAAATTGCAAACATTGAGTATTGCCTCTTTGCTAAATGAAAATTTGAGACCAAAATAGTCATGCAAGCAAGCACATAACCCCTTTGAACACACTATCTGCCTTTGCTTTTAATTCATTTGTGCTCAGACCACATGCATACAAAAGAAGATGATTATCCGTGTGGACAAAATCATCGTGAAGGACAGAAAAAAATTAAATTGCTTGAGTCTTGATTATCACTTCCACTTAATCTGGATACCTAGCAGGGTGAAAATATGAATGTCCTGCCATAGGTATAAAGAAAATTTTTTCTCGCTTTAATTCTAATTTCTGTGGACAGCATAATGCAAAAGGATTTACCTGTATAAAAATAAGACCTTCTCTCTTCAACACTATTGTTTTATCCTAGTTGGCAGGAAATTGAGTAATTAATGTCTTGTTTGGCTACTTGTAGGTTAGATCCTGAATTAAAGAAGAACGTGGATCATTGGTTCCTGGGGATCTCAGCAAGATGTGAGTGGGAAAAGGGCTGGGAACAAATAATATTTCTTTCTTATTATTTGAGACGTAGTATGTGAGAATTATAATTACCTTCTGGATATACGTCCTTCCACTGGCACAAAGCATGAGCTGATGGGAAGCTGATTTAGATTATACACTTAACCTTAAGTTAACAGAAGCTACATAAGATGAATTCCTCTTTATTCAAGAACATCACAGAAATAAGTTTTGACCAATGATTCATGGCCATGTTTGAATATAATTTAGTAATTTACAGCTAGATTGACTGAGCATAAACAATAAAGTTAACAAATAATCTGTCTTTTACCAGGACTTTGGTAAGACATATTGAAAAAACAACATTTTTGTTATGACCTTGTCATATTTACTCCAATCAGAAACTACTAGCAACTTCATAGCTTGTCATATTCATTGCATTCCAACAAATATTACTACCTTATCATCTCTACTTGCTTAAATTATTATTTAATAGGTCTTCTTTTCAGTACATACCCTAGCAACTAGTTTATTTTTCTTTTCGGGGGTGGAGCATATTGACAAAGCGGAGACATGGATAGATATATTGACTCAGAATATGTGATTTAAATGTGAACATTTCTAAGCCAAAAGTTGTCTTAAAATCTTTTCAGTGTCTCATCAGTATGAAGTGGGCATTGGTATAATCCTTGAGGGATGATATTTTAATTTTGATTGAAACAGGAAATGCAATTTAATGATGTCTCTAAGGACAGACAGACTGGGGCTCCAGGCAGAAATATAACGAAGAGAGGGAGCTTCAAATGCATGATCTGCAGAGGTAATATGTTCTGTTCTTTTACCCTCTGGACTCATGTCTTTGATAAAAGTCTACTTATTACATAGGTGTAGAAGGAAAAGGACTGTAGACATCACCTGCTGTTCTCCTGCTGTGTGTTCATGTACTGCTTTTTCTTCATAGAAACAATCAGTTTACTGGAGGGATGTCTTTTTTATTATTACCATTATCAGTTTTAAAATTTTACCTATTAGGGATTTAAATATTATGATTTTTTAAACTAGTATTTATTCTGATACCTGAAATCTTTAGTTACCTGGTACAAATACAATGAAAGTATTTAGTTGCTGAAATCTTAAGTTCTCAGGTACAGAGAACACTTGGACCAACTAATGTGAATGGCCAGCTTTATCCATATATATTCTTGTCTATTACTTTTTGGTTGGGTATTAAGCAGGTCTCAGCTTCTTTTTTGCATTTATCCAATTTTTATTTAATTTTCTTTTTAAACCAAAATAATCATAATTTGCTCTAACATCTTGAATCATCTACTTCCCCATTAAGAGCTGACCACCAAGACAGCATCATGCCAGTCTTTATTACACTGGTATTTAATCTTTTTATATAGAAGTATATTTATACAACCATATTTTGTGCTGGAGTAGAAGTTTTGCAAAATTGTGATTCTAATGTTCGAAATTTTTAGATTGTATTTTATTTAGACTCACAAAGATTGCAGGCACAGAACTTGAATGTCTAGATACTCTTTTTCAGTTTTGATGAAGCAGTTTTGACATTTATCTTCATTGCCAAGGGCGATTAATTTTTTTTAATATCTTACTGAAGAATAGAATGACAAGTATTGTAATCACATATTAGGCAAAATACATATTGCAGTAAGGAGTACTCCTCAGGCAACATTAATGAATCAATAATTTTTTAGAGTACAAAATTTAGGATTATTTTCCTTTA
>VXAK01020856.1:0-30255 GCA_013399435.1 Arenaria interpres
CTTTCTAAACTAATAAATTAAGGTTCAAGAGATTGCCTTTATTGATAATTATTAATAGAGAAATCATTATTATATTATGAGATTAATAATCTAAAAATGAGGTAGCTACATAAATTCAGTAATATTTTTATAAGGATTTTTTGTTACACAAGTTACACCACATCTAGAACTTAGATTCTTCTAAATACAGTACATTGCCTTGACATAGCCAAAAGAAAGAAGGCATTGTGCAGCATATCCTTTCAGTGACCTCTAACCGATAAGGGGAGTGTTTCTTGCACTTCCAATGTAACTCTGGAATCTGCCCTATTTGACAGAGAACTGGACTGAGCCTGCAGTGCTTACTGATTCAAAAATAAAGGCTCATTAAAAAGCATAAATCTACCATATAGTTATTTAAATTAATTCAGACAGAAGCACATATTTTTCTGTACGAGCACCAGGAAGAGCACTGTCAGTATGAAAGTGTGGCAGTGACCTCAAATAGCTTAAATTTCTCTGCTGAATTGGCACACTTGATAAGGTGTGAATGCAAAAATGCTAACGTCCGAGTGCACAATACTGCTATGTAAAAACATGGAATTTTCTTTCACCGATCTCACCTAAGCCATTTTGAAATTTGGAAAATATACCTACAATGTCTTTTCTTCAATTAAAACATCCTAAATACAGCAATCAGTTCAATACATTGAAATGTTATAAAATACTCTCTTTCTTTTGTGTTGCATATGCAGTAAAGTGCTGGTAAAACTCTTAGGTGCTTAGTTTTAAGTATATGAGAGGTCATGTTATCTTCAAAGAAAATACCAGTATGCATAAGCTTCAGCACTGTGATGGAGCTGGCTTCAGTCCTGTCTGAGGACCAAGAACATGAGCAAGTGTACAGTAAACACTACAGTAAAGATCCAAGAACATGAGAACCCCAGTAGGATATATAGATCCCACTGCAATTCTTTCCAGGGATGTGTGTAATATACTGCACTGGCAAGCTAGTGGGTGTAAGATATGAGTAGAGAACATTTAGCTGCAGAGGAACATAAGGCTGCTAGCATAATGATTATACTACAGTTAAGTTTCCAAGAATGTACAGGACTTTTAAGTTAGAAGGCACAAATAAACATTTGTTATTAATCAAAATTCCCAAGGCTACATCTATCTATACTCTAGGTGATCTGTGTAACTAGTCTTTGAAGAAAGAGTTCAGTAATGTTGACATAACACTACCTATAACTAAAAGGTGAGTACTTTCAAATAAACTTGAGAGTACTTACGTCCCATTTAAAATGAATGTGAATGAATGTTTTTAAAAAAAAGGGAATTAGGAGCCAGTTTAAATAACTAAAGGCAACTGTTACACCCTCTCTAAAGACAGCTGAAGGACATAAGAACATACTCTACATTTAACAACTGCTGGTGAAGTTGTTTGTGCAGACTTGCCCTTTGAGCATTTGTTGGCACCACTGTAAGCTGTGAGCTGAATAATCAACTCTTAATAATGCCTCTAATTATTTGATGCAGCTATTCTAATTCTTCATTTTGAACACAAGCTTAATTTGCAGTTGCCTTTGGAGAATTCAGGAAGTAATCGTGTTTGTTATTTCAGTGGATCCTGTAAGAATGTGATTTTATTCCATTGTAATAGATAATTTAATAGTTTAGNGCACTAAGTGTTTTCCATTTTTTCTCTACTAGTTTTCAATGACATCTTCATCTACATGCAACAATATATAAATTCCTACTGGAATTAACAACATCAAACCAGATAAACAATCAGACTACCAAACAACTAAAATGTTAATAAAAGGAGTTAAAAATTAAAAATTAAAAGAATACATGGGATAGAATATACTATAGCTACTTCAGAGAAAACCAGATCTAGGTGGACATGATGAAGAATTTTAAAAATCTGAATTATGAATATTTAATTATTCTAATACTTCCAAAAGTAGTATGTGCAAGAAAAGATTGGACAGCAGATGGCTAGAAAATAAGATGGAAGCTGGAAACTTCATTTAAGTGTTTTATTCATTATTACTCAGTACTGAAAACCTATATGACTTTGCTAAACCAAATTTAGCATCCTTGTTCCAAAGACCTTATGCTGTGATAAGATACCAAGGAAAATACTGACTTGGTAAGATTTTTGGATAGTTTCACAGAAAAGTATTAGGTAAGAGGGAGGGGAAAGTACAGAACAAAATTGCAGCACTCCATATTATTTACATTCTGACTGCTTCAAAGCGTAAATTCTGAGCATATTACAAAGCTGTGAGATTTCATCTACAAATGTTAAAGTGGAACAAGGATCCTTTTGATTCTTACATGCTATATAATCATTAATTATATTAAACTAGAATCAAAACAGCTGGTCAGAATCATGATCTAAATTTTCAATCTTCAACACCACAGCACTGATCTCACTAGTATCTGATACATCTAATCTCCATTACTTGATAATATCAGTTAGATGGTTTTAATGCATAATATGTCTATGGCTTATGTATCTGATCTGATGGAATAATCTTTTCTCTATTGGCTAAAATTAATGAGAATTCATGTCTCTTTTTGATTTTCCATTTTGCAGTGTTCTAAGCATAATTTCAGCTTAATATTTTCAATGTTGGGGTTCATGCTTTAATCCAAATTTAGAAAGGAACCACGGTAAATTATCATTATGTGACAGAAGTAGGAAATTAGATGAAAATAATTAAAAGTCCTGTATGATATAGTTACTGCATGGCATGTGTCACTTGGTACCATACAATATTATATAGTGACATAATATCAATATAATATAATATGATTTTACTATTCCATCTCAAGAAAGACAAGTCGAATTTTGCATTTAAAGGGAATCATATATGAACTATATAGAATCATATGTGAAATGGTGCATCTTATGTATGCAATTACTTCTGAGAAATCAAATTCCAGTCTTCTTTGGGTAGGTCTAAACAGCTCCTGCGAAAAGGAACAGGCCAAACTTTTGGGTTTTTGGTTTATTTAAACAATATTATTGTATGTGTGTTGATGTTTTCTGTTGTAATATGCACTTCAGTTCCTACAGGGGAAAAAAAAAAGAAATAAGTACTGCATTTGTATTCAGCTGTAAAAGAGATCTGAATGTTTCCTTGCCTCAATCAGTGCAATTTACAATTTAAAACACCTACCACCTATTTGAGAAAATTAACTATGATTGGCAGTTTTGCTCAGGAAAATAAGCCACGGAGCTTAAGTGTGTTGAAGGTCACTGACAAAGTGAGTTAGCGAGGTTGTCTGAAGGTAGAACTGGCACAGCATCAGTACAAATTATACCTGCCTGTATGTTGTCATTACTCTGTCAGTCATATCATTACTGGAATACGCTTACAAGAATAAAATGGGAATACTGGCACCACAGCCAACTTTCCTACCACTAACAGCAACAGGAAGAAGGTATCAGACTTAAAAACACAGCAAAAATTATTCCTGTGATCAAATCTCCTAGGGTATTATTTCAGTTTTCTCCTCGCATCAACAAAACCTCAAAGCCTCCTGACAAAGATTATGTGGTTAGCAGAATGAACTTGCTCTGTGCCCTTGAACTCTCCCTTCCAGTCCAAAGAACATGCAATTTCTGCTGTTTTTCACCTGAGGCAAAATTTAAAAGGAAAGAAAACACTGGATGAAAGGTGAACTTTATAGTAGTTGTTGCTCTGTTGGAAAACTGCCAAAAGCCAAACTTCATTAGTTTCACTGTGTGTGTATGTGGTTGTACATATGTGTCTGTGTGACACTTGCCATGTTCTCACAGTCTTTTTATCCTTCCATGCCTGGATCTTTTAGCAACATGGGAAAATGCTGAGAATGTCCAATGCATTGTGTTTTGCTTTTCAGGTACCACAGTGGGTAATTTCATACTTCTTACCAGCAAACACTGATAAAATTTGCCATAGGTAGAGGATAAAGGAAAAGAAAGAAAATCAAATGAGGCAAATCATGCCTGACTAATCCAGTGGCCTTCTACGGTGGAGTAACTGCATCACTGGAGGAGGGAAAAGCTATGGATGTCATCTACCTGGACTTCTGTAAGGTCTTTGATATGATTCTCTACAACATTCTTGGTGCTAAATTGGAAAGATATGTATTTGACTGATGGACTATTAGATGGATAAGGAATTGGCTGCATGGCTGCTATTCAAAGGGTTACAGTCAATGGCTCAAGTTGGTGTCCAAGTGTTACTGGTGTCAAGTTACCAGTGTCCAAGTGGAAACCAGTAACCACTGGTGTCCCTCAGGAGTCCATACTGGGACCAATGTTATCTAATATCTTAATCAACAATATAGTAGGATTGTGTGCACACTCAGCAAGTTTGCAAATGATACCAAGATGAGTGGTGCAGTTAATTCATTAGAGAGAAGGGATTCCATCAGAAGGATCTCGACAGGCTTGAAAAGTGAGCCCGTATGAACCTCCTAAAGTTCAATACGGCCAAGTGCAAGGTCCTCCGTCTGGGCTGGGGAAACCCTGGTATCAGTACAGGCTGGGTGATGAAGGGATTGAGAGCAGCCCTGCAAAGAAGAACTTGGGGGTACTGGTGTATGAAAAAAATTGGACCTGAGATGGCAATGTGCACTTGTAGCCCAGAAAACTGATCATACCCTTGGCTGCATAAAAAGAAGCATGGCCAGCTTTACTGAAGGGGGTGGTTTTATTTTGCACGTTTTCCAAGATCTATGACATGATAGTTTTGGCATACGTTTAATAATTCTTCCAACAAAACTACGATGGGACATTCTGCAAAAATTGCATCTGGAGTTCAGTGCAAACATCTTTCTATATTTTTGCATTTAAATAAACCTTTCCTGTCACCCACATTTTAACTCTAATGATATAATTTTTCTATTGATCAAAGTACATTGCCCTCCTATGTCCCATATTAATTTTACCACCTTTCATTTTAGTATCTCATTTCACAGGTCTCTATATGGCTTCCCTCTTCCTTTCAGTATGAATTTCTGTTGTAAAAAAACATCAATTCCAGTAATAACCCTTAATTTGTGATTCAGACTCTTGCCTCTGAAAATAAGTTCCAAATCCATTAATATCAGGGACATAGTAAAAAACAGACCATTAAAGTAATTGATAGTGTTCCCTCTCTCAAGAATAGCTCACAGATTTTCACACCAAGAAACTGACATCATCTTACAAGTTATTTTTTTCCAACTCTTTCTCCATTCCTTTACATAGTATTGCATCTTTTTCTTCACACTGGTTAGCTTTCTAAAATGATGCTCTTACTTCTTCCTTAGAAGACTTTGATGCTTTTTTTCCCTTATTCTTTTATTTCATTATGTTCTATTTTTTCAGTCACCTTTACCCTAGGGTCACACTCAACTACCCATAATACATACTCTACTACTCTAGACTGTCATAATTAATGCAACCCCATGTTGTCTTCAGTTATTGCCCATTGTCAACATTCAGTAATAATTTAATGTTATTTCTGTTACTCTGATTTCATATTAGTTAATCTTGCCTTGTTCTACATTTGCTTTCTTTTTCTTCTCTAGGTAGCTAGTTTTACAAGAGGCAACAAGATAATATTCATTTCTACTAGAGTACCCAGGAATTAAAGATATATAAGAGAGTTGCAATAAGCCATATTTTGATAAACTGAAGTGTCAGAAGAATAAATACTAGTACTTATATCCTCAGATGCATTAAGGATAAACCAGTATTTTATTCTCAAAAAGGGCTTGAGGGTAAAATTATTGATCTTCAAGTGAAACATTTCAGTGTTTCATTAAAATAAGCTACTATAATAGAAGGTTAGTAGGAATAGATAATGTGCATAGTAAAATACAGAAAAATAATATTACTAAAGCATAAGGAAAAGAGTAATTAAAAGCATCACAAAGCATTTTGATACAACGATAGAAAATAACCCTCAGCTGTCTTTAAAGAAAAAAACACAGCTCTTTGATCTACTAGAAATCTTTAGGCCTCTCTATAGAATATTTCATAAAATAAACTTGTTGATAAAATTTATTTGGGTTTTCAAAAAGTCTTCAATAAACCTGTTTCTGTGGAAAGATGCAGAGAACATAATTATTCACAGAGAAAGAGGTGAAGTAATGTCATGGATTAAAAATAAACTACACAGAATATGTTAAGTTGTAATGAGAGGTCAATTTTCAGCATAGCAAAAGATTAATGGTCTAGTGAAATATTCTCTACATTAATCTGATGTTGTTTAACATTCTGTTAATGATCTGGAAAAAGGGATGAATTTTGATATTGTACAATTTTCGGTAACAGAAACTACATGAGCCAAGGCCAGAGAGAATATTAATATCTTCAAAAAGAGTTTATAAAGCTAGATAAATGATGGATGACGCTTAAGGTGCTACTTTTTGAACTGAAGTCAAACACACATCTAAATGCCTATGAAATATGGCCTATTCACTCTGCAGACAATGGAGATAAAGAATGTCTGCCCAAGGTTAAGAAGAATTGCAAACAAGGTATGCTTTTTTCTCTGAATAAAAAGTAAGCTTTAACACAGAGACAGAAATATATATAAAGCAGTATGTTTAAAAAGTAATAGTCACACACACTGGAAACAATAACTTGGACCAGAAACACAATTGTTAGATTCCAAGTTATCTATAACTTCCAAAGAAAAAGGCTTGGGTCTTACTCTAGTGATAGCAATGAGGACCTTAAAAAAATAGCCAAATGCAATAGTCAGAATGTCACAGCATAGCATGAATTCTGAAAATACAGTAATTTTGTACATTAATGTATAATAAGTAGGTATGGCAGGTCTTATCAGGAATGATACATTCACATTTCCATTTTCACACAGAACGTAGCAAAAATAGAAAGTCTTCCATCAGTACTCTGTATTGCTGGAGGACAAAAATGGTTTTCTATGAAAAGAAACTCAATTAGAACCCTCAATTACATCTAGAGAACAGAAAAATAAAAGGGATATCATCATTGTATTCTTCAATTATGACTTGAATGAAGTGAGACTTAACTTTTCTGTGAATACAAGGACTGTTGAATCTTCTAAATAATTGAATATATTTAAAAGCTATTAATCTTCAACAGCTCAACAATGGTAGATACTTAAAAAAAGCAATGAAGTCATAATGCACAGAAACACCATACATTTATTAGGATTTTGTATTAACTTTTAAGCATGTTATACCATAAAACTGACACCAACAACTCAACAAAAGACAAAACAGACGGTTATGTCTAATTTTATTGAGATACGTGGGACTACTTTATAATTAAAATTAAGCTTATGGGACAGAGATAATGAATTGTGTGTTTCAAAGCATAGATGAGACACATAACTATCTGGGAAGAAAATTCCCATGAATTAGTTGAGACAGAAGTCTCTTGCACCATCAGAATTCATTACCCTGATGCACAAGACAGTTGCCAGTTCGAGAGAAAGGAATGGGATAACAAATTTTGGTGCAGTCTCATACAACACTTTCCACTTCAGATTTTCATGGTATCATGCAGTAATTTGACTTTTACAACAATGTAGTTATTCAAGACGTGACAGCAGTGAAATACAAAAGAAAAAAATTCCTGTCCCTGCCCATGGCAGGGGGTTTGGAACTCGATGATCCTTAAGGTTCCTTCCAATTCTAACCATTCTGATTATATGTTTCTATGAAAAGCAGGTGCTTGAGTGCTATTAGAATCAAAGATAAGACTTGTTACTGTCCTTTGTCCTCATCTGGAATCATAGAATCAAGTTTTTTGAAAGTTGTTTTCTTTTTTTAAATTTTTATTCCTCCTTCAAAACTTGCTGTACTATTTGATCATATTGTCTTCCAAATTTAGCATCATAAAAGAAATACTATTTTGTTAGGGGATAAAATGTAGGCCTCTGTTCATCTTTAGAAAATTATGCATGCTTCACAGTTGTCTTAAACTAGACTTTCTTAAAATGTAAATGCCAAATATACAACTGCTTGTACACAAGTACACAAAAGAAGCGCATCCTAGTTTCCAAGTTTAATTCAAATTTGCCATGTATGTACAAGGTTAACTCAAATTTGCAGTGTATGTATGTGCCTGCTAATGTATGTGCCTCTCAGAATGAACATGTTAAGAAAAGGAATACACAAATATCTGTTCGGAAAGAAGCAATGGGAATAGGAAGAACAAGACAAATCACCCTAACATCCACCCAGAAGATAGGCTGAACTGATTCAGAACTGCAATGGCGTTGTAAAAAATCTATCAGCTTGTAATAAGAAAAAAAAAAGAAAAAAAAGAAAAGCTGTGAGCCTTGCACCGCTTCCCATGTGCAACTGGCAATGCAAATCAGAAGTATTTCAACTGTCTGGGATTAGCTACACAATTGAAAAATTGGAATAAATGATTTGTACCCTTCAGATCCGAGAAAGATTTTTAAACATAGCATGACTTTCTTTTTTTTAATTTATCATCGGAAGTCTATGATAACTGAGAGAGAGCAACTGTATCTATATGTACATAGAAAAACAATAACATCTGTCTTTTAAGGATTGAAGCTGCACTGCCCATTATTGGAAAGGAGACTATTAATATAAGCAAGAATAAAAATAAGACATGAGCTTTCATGGACTGGCAACAAGGGTGGGTTGTTAATTACTAGACAAAGAATGACAGAACGTTCCTGGAGAGGGGCAGAGGGAAACAAGAGAATGTTGATGTTTCTTTAAATCTCCAATGTATCACGACGCTTACATCATGCTGCGTTGGGTTACATCATGTTACGACTAGTGATGTAACCCGTCGCAATGCAATGCACACATCGCATTCAGTCAGCATTTTTTTCAGCCTGTCCACATGATCACCGTGGCCGAGAGGTTTGATTGTGTTATTTAAAATTGTATTTCTATGGTATTTATGGTTGTTTATGAACAGAAATTTCTTTGTTTTAAGAAAAAGAAGGAGGGTAAATAGAACTAAAATTTATCCTAAATATTTAAAACAAATGTGCAGAACATGCAGATAGGCTTGGTCTGATGACGGTATGAAAAACCACCCACATAAATACACTTAGGTGTAAGTAAATCAGGCGAGAAATATCATGTGCTTTACTCTCAATATGTGTGTTTTCTCTTTAAGGATAAAATATGTCTTTCTGTTCACTCAGAGTTGGTTTGGTTGGTTGTTGTTTTTTTTTTTTTAGGGAGAGCTATTCCTATATGGCATGGGTATAATGCTCTTGTACTACCAAACCAGGCTTCGGCTCTAGGTGAAGAAATTATTTCCGTGCAGCAGGAGGCTGCTGAAGGTATCAAAACAGCCCCATCACCAGTGTGTCCAATGCACAAGTCTGTAGCAGCTAAACTGTGATTCACGGGGGAGCTGGTGCCCAGCAGGGGATTCAGATAGCTGAGGCAGAAGTAGCAACTGTGATCACAGCCAAATATTGCACACCACCTGTAATCATTTGCCTAATTGATAAAACTAGAACCAAGCAAGCCTAATCTTTGTCTCACCCCTTTTCCTTTCTTTTCCTAGTCCAGCCTTGATGCCAGTCCCTAGTGCTTGAGCAGAAGCATTTGGATTTAGCTATGGGCAAGTTTTTCAGATATCTTCTATTTGAAAATTTGATAGATATTTGAATGCACACTAGTAATTTTCAATGTCTTAGACCACAGTGAGTTTGTTATTCTCCAATTTCTTTTTTGATGCTACTCTTTGAGAAGCACTCTGTTTAAACATAGGAGATTAATGCCATATTCACAAAATCATTAACTTTTTTATTAATCCCATACTCTTTAATACTTAAGCTTAGATGGAGAAATGGCCATTATCATAGGATGCAAAAAAATAGCAAGAAGAGTCTGACATCATATGCCAGTATGCTCTTGCCTTTTCTGCTGCTCAGATTTGAGAATAAATTATGTCTAATCTACTGAACACACTGCATTTTCATTGATGTTTCTGTTTACATTCAGTTAATGTTTCTCCCGTTCTGCCCATCTTTGCAAAAGATGTACACAGAGGCTGTTCAGAGTCTTGCTGATTTTGTACTCCGCTCTCCACCTTGCACACTTTGCTCATAGCTTGCACAAACATACACGAAACCAGGTAATATCACTTTCTTTTGAAGAACTGGTTGTAAATGGAATACTTTTTAAGGTTGGTCTTCAGTTTAGATGTAAATATGCATCCTTTTCCGTTGGCAGTTATAGACATGAAAGCATTTACTATTTCTTGACTAAATCCCACACTTTCTGCACCCTCTGTCATCTGCTTATTACTGTCTTTTTGCTAGAAGCTAATTCAACTGCACATGTGATTTCTCCAGAGCTCATCTCAGACAAAAATGTGTCAAGTTAACAAAGAACAACTATTTTAAACTGATTAAGCTATAACACTCTGACTGAAATGGGTTAGGAGACAATCATCAGAGTAGCTTCACTAGCAGAAGCAGCAATTTCTATCTTGGAGGGTGACAAGCAGTGACTTGTATCTGCTTCTCTGAAATATTTAAGCAGGTGAGAAGTCACTAGCAGAAAAGGAAGGATTAAGAGTTTGCTGGAGAAAGATAAATACCAACTCAATCTCTAAGAATGGAGCTGGAAAGCAGAGTTGTATTATGTCATCAGGAAGAGGAGCTACAATTGATAATAGAGTAGATGCTAATGAATGACAAGCCTTAAGACAATACAACTCATTCTTAAAAATATATGATGCCAAGTTGCAAAGAAATATTTCATCTGATCTCTGTTTATATTCCTCCTAGTCCTTCTCTTTTAATGACAAGAAATGCTATACATAAATCAAATCAAATGCACCCCCATTCTAAAGGGGGAAAAAAAGAAAAGTAATGTAAATACAGTGGTGCAGGAAGAGTATTTTTATTAATACGGGTAGTTTTACATGAAGAATATAATCTTTAGGTACTGTGTTTGAACAGCAATCAATTTTTAACTTAACTGTGTTAAGATAACTGAATCCCTGAAGCAAGAAGGGAAGAAAAAGGGAACTGAGCTTGAAGGTGTTCCCTAAGGCACTATACCTTCTAGGGCTCCGCTGAGACAATGCTAATTATCCATCAGCTTTCACTCAAGGCTTTGCCTAAAGGCACAATGTAGCCATAAATAATTATTCATATCATTGATTCCACCAAAGACTCATTCTTTTCTAAAGCAAGAATGTTAAAATCTGAATCAGGTCAGAATCCCGTGAACAATAAGTAAGCTGAAAAGTCCTCCTTTGTAGATTAAGTAAAACCTTTAAAGGAAAAATTTAGGTTTATGGATGAGGTCAGTCTAAGGCTTAAGCTAAAACATCTACATTTCCTTATAATTAGTAGGGTAATTTATTCTGGAATCTTCTACCATCTAAGCAGAAAAGTACTATGCCCTTCCTGCACCCCAGCAGCAAGGACTGATGACGGGACAAGCCAAGCTGTAATAATCAGGCTTCTGCTAATGAGAAATAAGTAGAGTCTAGCAGAATGAAAACTTCAGAAGATCAGGAGTCACCCACAAGAGAAGTCATTGGCAAAATGATGTCTTGGTTTAATGAATTTTCTTGCATCATATTTTACATTTGCAATGGAAAAAACAGTTGAAATATACAGTCTGAGACTAGACTCTATAATGCAGTAGTGGCAAAAATGCACTCTGGCATAAGAAAATAAATTCTGAGTAGATAAGTGTATTCTTTTTACTGATGTAACGCTTCACAGATATGTCTTTATAGTCACATTCAAATACTTGCAAACTAACCACAATGTCAAATGTAATTGAAATTTAAAATGAAGTACATAAAAAGCTGTGATACAGCAGGGCTATATAGAACCTAATAATGTCTTTAAAAATTCCAGTCTCATGGATTTTTGACCCCACAACAATCTTTTTTGCATAACATGATTTACTATCTTCAGTGCTGTAGATATACTCTTTTCACCTCAGGTATTCTTAATAGAACACTTAAAATTATTTATCCTAAGTCATTACATTGTCATACTACTGTAATACTGAAGTCCTAATCTCTATTTTAAACATGACAGTCTTACTGGTTTTTACTTGTAGAAATGCATCTTCATATAAGCAGCAAAAACAACTACTGGCTTTTGGATAGGCACAGATTGCATTCATTAACATTATGGAATAATATGTCTTTTTCCACATAAAGTGTCATTATTACATTATTTCATCGTATCTATTTGCTGTTATAAGACAATATTGGGGAAAAAGTAGGTCTTCAGCAGCTTAGGAAAAATGAACTAGAAAAGGACAAAGTTAGCACATTAAAATCCCGCCTCCTCAGCCCTCATTAAATTTAGCATTTTCTCTTTTCTAAAATGGATTCTATTTTATGTGCACAAGTGTGTGCTTGTGACCTAAAACTTCTAAGATGGTCAACAGCAGAGAGACAAATAGGTTATTTAATTTCTGGTCATTGCTTTTCCCTAAGTACAAGCAAGCATAATGTGAGGTTTTCCACAAGACCTGTTAGGGTGACTGTTATATTTATTCTAAAAACATTGTCAGAATGACAAACCATAAGTATGTCCAGGGACTGCTTGTTCCATTGCCTATACATACTGCAAATGGAAACCTAGAAATGATACAAAGGAAAGCATGCGTTTAACAAAGAACTATAATTTCAAGTCCATCTGCAATTTAAAAGAGAAATAAAAATATTATATTTCTACAAGAAGAAACTGCACTACTTACTTCTGGTAGCCCATTCAAATAAATGGGATACCTACAGATAAACAGAAATTTTTCTAGGGACTGAATTTTGAAGAACCTGTTTTAACAACAGAGCATGATCTCAAAAATACCTGACAATATGCCATATTGCCCATACAAGTTACCTTTAAGAGTTCTAGCATTAAAATCCCTTTATAAAGTTACCATACATGACTGGAAGAGAATATGTAGAAAGCAGTCAGCGAGTCCTAGCAACAGGACCCTAACTAGCAGTTCAGTCAATAAAAAAAATATTAACCATGTTCAGATGAAACCTCTGATGAGTCATCCATGATGTAGCGTACAAAGAAAGAAATGCTTGTTCTTGACTACCTTCCTTTATCGTTCAGTTGCCTGAGATCACACTGCAAGACACTAGCTTCAGTCCTGTTCCCTTGGGAATTCATTCTGGAAACAGTGTGATGGCAGCCAAAAACTGCTGTCATGTTTAGTTTTGAAAATCCAGGACAACTAATCAAGGTCCATACATGGCACACATAATAGAATAAGCTGGCTATATCCAATGTTATATAAAGTAGTTCTATTGCCCAGGGGGAGAGGAGATGGGGACGGGACAGGAATTTAAGAGGAAACCAGTAACCTATCAGAAACACTGGGTAACCATTTCAGCAAACTTCAGAAAAAATGGTTGTGGTGGAATATTTTCATGTCCAAAGGCATGAGAAAGAGGCAGAGAGCAACAAAATTCAGAAATCCATGCACAAGCACATGAACTACTCATTCAAAAGAACTGGAAACCTGCAAAATATTAATTTCATTAGAAGAATTGGAGAATATCAGTAAAGAAATAGATAAGTTAAAATTGCAAACAGAGCATACATAATGACACTTTCATTATTCTTTCAAAGCATCCTGAACAGCTATACAGCTTCTGATGAAATTTTCTGAGAAAAAGTAAACTGTTTATCATTAGATCTTGTAGCTCCTGTGATGCATGTGAATCCCCAGTTAAGGAAATTGTGTTTGGTTTCTCCAATTTATAGCCGATGTAGCAAGTGTGACAACTGGGAGTAGCTCCAAGTCCAGGCTCCGAATTTCACATCCTTTACTGTTTTGTAATTTTTTCCTACACACATCAGTGACTCTGTGATGATGGTTTAATCCCTAATTAAACTCAAACTGAGTTTTCTGCTCTCTTTCCATTTACATGTTTAATTACTAGGAATAGGATGAAATCAATATAATTACTCACAGAAGTAAATACTTGTGCAATAATAGAAAAAGAACAGAGAACTAAGGGGCAGAGAACTAAGACCTAGTTATATACGTACACTTAGAGGCTGTAAAAATTTTGAATTTCAAAACCTAATTTAGGTCCCTAAAAAAAGAAAAAAACTGAACCTCAACGGGCACTAGAGAGAGGAAGTCCCTCCAGAAAGCAATATATGCCACCAGTGATAGGTAGGATTTATGAACTAAGAAGTAAGTAGTTTAGTTCTAAAACATGTATCTACAATTCTCTTGTAAACATAGTTTTTAATGTCCAGCCTATTATTTAAAGAAAAAAAAACCCCAATCCTACAGATTACATCACCAAGTGGTAAAGCACTGACTAGATGGAAAACTGAAAAAAACTTTGAAATGGTATACTAAAATGCAGATTATCTTTCAGAAGAGTAACATAACGTGTAAGATAGAGGTTGCATTAATAAATATATAATCCAGGCAACACAGAGAAGTTTTAAATAGAGGAAAACCAAAATGGCTTTAATGAGTCCCTAAGATATTGTCTGCAATGTGTGAAGTAGTAGTGTACAGAGATCCCTGAGCTAGCGCTAACTGGCTTATTGGCGACTAGAAGCAGAAAAGCAGTATCACATGCTTCTTACTCAAGTTAATTAGCTCTGATAAGTGGCAAGAACATTTAGTTTACGTAGAGCAACTCATTCTGTTCCCCACACAGCACTGGTTTATTTGAGGTAAGCTTAGGGTAAGCATAGGAATATTAAAAACAGTATTGTATTTTATAGTGACAACTTTGTCTCAAGTTTTGCCTCTAGTAGCTGAACCTCATCTGTATTATATTCATTCTTGAAAACACCGTATATTGCTGAGGGCTGTTTCTATATATGTATATATATACTTCTATGTATAATTTCACATTATTATTAAAGTAGCCTCTTTAAACAAAATGAAGACATTTAAATTCTCTAATTAAAAACCAGATTTTTTTCTTTTTGATGGCATCTGCTTTGAATATTTACCAGTAATTCTGCAATATTAAACAGCAATGTTTACATAGAGGAAAAAAACATTGCAGGAGATAAAATCTGTTTTATTACAACATTACAAATGTACATTTTTTGCTACAATTTAATGAAACAGTCCAGTGGCACAATAATAGCTTTCTTTGTCAGGTACGACTGAGGTAAATGTAGTATTAGTTTAAATGTATACCTGCACACAGAGTAATCTTTCTAATTATTGTGAATAAAAAAAACCAAAATAAAGCAGATAGTTTCTCTCTTTCCCTTGTAAAAATAAGCTGCATTATTACACAAATTCAGTCATAGACAAATATAGTTCAAAGCCTAAACTTACACTACAATTTAGATTTCCAAATAAAAATTGATAAACTGTATTTTGGGCAGCCTTTTACTTGAATTATCTTCAAAGGTAAAAGAAGAAATAATTAAAAAAAATAAATGTGTATATAGTTGTGCAAACTCAGCTAAAACAGTTCAACGTGACTGCAAATGCACCACCAAAATACATGCTAATGATTTGAATTCACCTCATCTGTACTATTCTATTCCTATTCCTTAAAGTAACATAGCATTCATTTATCTGTATTCTTTTCAGTCAGTTTCAGATCAATGAAGTCTCAAATTCAATACCCTTTTGATAATTCTCAGCGCCAATCATTCTGGCCTCACAATCCCCTGCTCTAATTATAACCTCACACACCACTGACAGAGAGCCATACTTAGGAAACGAATCTGCAAGGTGGTCTGTGGTGAAAGACTCATGCCTGGGGTACACATCCACTGACTCCTATCCTAAACTACACATCCACACTTGCAATGACCACATTCACTGTCATGAACCTCTCCACCACAGCTGACTGTATTTAGGACTTCATGTGCAGGCTTCATGCAGGGTCTCACATTTCTTAATTTCTAATGTTGAGAAGTCTGAGGAAATCTCACACTTTCTGCTATAAGATCTTGGGTAAATAAAAAGCCAAATTCTACATCCAGTTATAGAGATACAATTAAACAAAGAGAAGGGTGCCACAAAAGCACAAAGGACAGACCTTCAGCATATCTTATAAATCCATAGTGCCCTGCTTCATCCAACTTTGGCTAGCATTCATTTCTGCAGAAACACTTAAAATATTTGAGTTGAACACTTGTATAAAGTTACCATCCTGCCAACCTTTCAACAAACCTGATATCCCTACAATGGTTCAGAGGCTTTTTTTTGTGATACTGAGTACTTGCTAACAAAAGAATTATCTCTGAAAACGCAACATAGATAAAATGAATTTTCCAAAACATCTGACATCAGACATCTGACTATTAGCATTTTCAGTGTGTTCACTCTGGTCAAGAAAACACTAGTTATTTCATATCTTTGTTTCAAAATAGGTAATGGTAAACAAACTTTTAGTCCAAAGTTTAACAAGGATTTATCCTTAGGTCACAGTAGATTTCTCATACAGGAAGTAATGAACTATTTTTTTTCTTCACAGTGAGGGTGACAGAGCCCTGGAACAGGCTGACCAGGGAGGTTGTGGAGTCCCCTTCTTTGGAGATTTTCAAGACCTGCCTGGATGCCGTCCTGAGTAACATGCTCTGACAGGCTCTAGGCAATCCTGCTTTAGCAGAGGAGTTGGACTAGATGATGTCTATGGTCCCTTCCAACTCTAAAAAATTCAGTGAAATTTTCTTTTTCTAATTACACTATTAAATCTCTTTTCTATTCAAAATGCATGGAAAATGTTGTTACTCTGCTGTTTTAATGAAGGTTCTAGAAGAGAAAGCAGGAATCCTTTTCACTCTATTCTATGTCTAATGTTGTTATTTATATGATACCAGCCTTCTTCACAGGCAAACAATAAATTTGGTCACTGGGACTTTTGCTGCTCTCTGTTAGTTATTAGTGCTAACCAACACTACCATGTATTCCATGCATATTGATAATTTCCTGGTATTTTTTTATACTAGACTACATATGTTATTTTTTACAAATAACAATTTTTTTTAATCAAGTTTATCAATTACACAAATTGGTTGGAAACATCCCATGATAACCAGGAAACATCCTCTGACAACCAGAATGGATGCTTTACATTTTTGTGACCTCCATGTGAATAGCTGGTCTAGAATTTTTCTGAGAAAGACTCTAAGTTTTATTTTGCAATTACATTTTTCACTTGGTTTCATAGGCCAGCGAGCCTCCTGGAATTATGCTTCTCTTTCTTTACAAATAATTACACTTTTAATTAATTTCAGCTTCAATTTCAATGCATTGTGTTGTTAAAAGTTTTGCAAAAAACATCTGCAGTCTTAATAGCAGACATCCAAACTAATGTTGTCTCTGAGGAAAGCAAGGATTGACTCAGGAACTCTACTTTTTCTACTTCAACAATTGGCAGCTCAACCAGCATGACAATATTAACCAGCCCAGCCCAGCTGGTGTGTAGTCAGGACTACCCAAAATGATCCCACCTCTTGCTGCCTTGAAATGCCACACGGAACATGGAAAGATCTGGGAACATTGTTGACTAGGAGACCAAAGGTATAAATGCCTAAGAAACAAGTATTAATTATTTTTTTTTGATCCAAATGATTATTACTTATTATTACTATGTGAGAGCTCTTGCAACGCTAAATACTAGAGACGGCAGGACAGGGGCGGGGAAAAGGCATAGTTCTCTGTTCTTACAAATTTCATCAGTTAATATATACAAATTAAGATAAAATGATTCCGCTGGACCAAATTAAAAGCTAGTTCTAACTTATGAAAACCCTTTTTGTGATTTTCTTTTCCTTTTATGTTTTTCTTATTATACACAATGGTAGTAGTGTTTTGCTCACACAGTTCAGCATTGGTGGCCCACAGAAAAGCTGTTGGCAACAAAGGAGCAATACTATCCACACAATGGAAGGGTGAAAATGCATTAAATATTCGTATTGGGTTGGACTAAAGAACAAAACTTGTACAAGGTAAATTGACAGGGAAGAAAGGAAGTCTAAGTATTAAAAAAAAAAAAAAGGAAATAATATTTAATGAGAAATCCAGTGAGAAGTGAGTGGAGTGAAGTTTACTTGCATTCCGACAAAGGTGTTGAGGAAAACCTTCAATCTTAAAAGTGGCAAGACAGATAAAAATTGAAAACTTGAGGCAGAATTTGGTAGTGTCAAAGGAGGTTTAAAAGAAAAAGAAATTTATTTTTGCTGCTTTTGTAATTGATATGGCTTATATTGAAGTATTTACTTCATTTCTTCAAAACTTCAGACTTTCTTATTGAGGTAGTTTTATTTCCCACACCTAGAGCTAATGGTAAATATTACAGAAGAAGAATTTAGAAACCAGATGTCTCCCTCAACAGCACCTGAACAACCCATTCTATGGTGCTACTTAATCAACAAACATTCAACAGTCTGATGCCGTAGAAATGGAAATGACTAAGAAAAGACACTCTGGAATACCTCACTGTATGGTCCCCTTGTGAAGAACATGTGGGTTCATGTTCCCTTAGCAGAGAAAACAGATGGATTACCTGCCATAGTCTAGATAAATGCCTTAAATGTTGATAATGAATAAAAGAGAATTCATTGGTCTTCTGTTCTCCTGTTACCTGAATCCACCCCAGAAATAAAGTGTTAAAAGTCTAACAATATTTGCTTTTAAACCTTGTATTAGCCTAAAGGCTACAACATAGTTCATATTACAAATGTCTGCAATGCAACAAAGGGAGTTTGTCCCTTGCTGGCAAAGCTGTAAATGAAATACAAATCAAAAGCTATTTTCCTTGTTTTAGCCAACCACTATTTAACTTCTAAAAAACAGGTTTGTTAGGCAAACCCACATCATTGGCATAATACCTCTGGAATCTGCATATACACCAATAATAGCACAATGAAATCATCCATTTATAGGCTTCATTAGACTTAGGATTTATTTGAAGTAATATAGCTTTACATAGAATACAACTTCACTCTGTACAACATTGCTTTTTCTTCTACTCTGATATTATTAATTTAAATTAATTCCACACATGCTGCTTTGACCCTGTCAGTAGAAGAAATACATTGAATGTATTTCCAAGAAATAAAGATGAGCATACACATCAACAACTATAATCTACAGTCGCAAATAGATTTCTCCTCTGACTCTACCATTTAGGCGGGCTGAATGCCACCTATGTAATCCCACACATGCTTCCCACAGCTTGACTGAAAACATTCTGGTAGGAATGTATTGTCTATCCAGACTGGTGATGGGAAGGTAACCATCTAGCCATCTAACAAGGTTTTTCCGAATCTTTGAAAACAAATATTCTACAAATGTGCTTTTAAAGTTTAAAAAATAAAAAAATCTAATTCAATATATTCATAAAGTCCCTACAATTATATCTTATATTATGAAACCCTGTGAGCCCAGTGACTTACATTACAATAATGCATAACATAGATGCACACTTTCCTGATATTAGTAATAATATTTCACTTTCATTAGGCTTTTGTTACAAGACTGAATTGCCCTTACTGATTAAAATAAAATAAAATAAAATAAAATAAAACAAAACAAAATTGAGATGCTTGAAGTATTTAAAGTAGATTCACTTCAAAGTTTCAGTCCTTGGTTCTTGTTATGTCTTTTCTGTTATATTAAAGAGCCTCTTACTACTTGCTATTTTTTCCCTGTGAAAGTACTTAAACACTGTAATCAAGTCACTTACAATTTTCTTTTGGGCAAACTAAACAGATTGAGTCCTTTAAATATTAACTGTGAGGCACTGTCTCTGGCTCTTAAGTAGCCCTTTTCTGCATTCTTCAGTCTATATAATTTTTAAAAATGCGAGCTCTATCAGTGTCCTAAAAAGTATTGAGATTGAAAATACCAACTGAAACAATTGTTACTGTATTTCACAATAATTAAATACTAAAATAATGATGACTAGAAAAAGGAAAAAGAATAATAATGTTTAAGAAAATGCAATAGGTTCCAAGTACATCAAATTGGAACATAAACCTTACAAATCACATGGCTAATAATATACTAATTATTGACAATGTGTATGCTTAAAACAAGGACTTACTAACTGGAATTCATTCTGCTTATTGTGAAGTTAGATTTAGACCTACCATTGTCAAGAAAAAACATCTGCGGTTCTTTAAGCAGAAAATAATTGGGGGAGGGAAGGAGTAAAAAGAGAAATTTTATTTATATCCAAATATAGAAAATTGAAGAGTCCATTGAAAAATGACAGAATAAATTAAATTATAGAAGCGCCCTCATAAAAGCCAGCTAAATTGCCATACAACTTGAATGCCGGTCTGCAGGCTTTGAGGCTGTTAGTCTGCTAATTTAAAAGGTTTAAACCTATTTATTGCTAATGAATGTGCTATGCTGACAGCTCTAAAGACAGAAACATCCTATTTATCAACAGGATGGGTAGATAAATGAGTATGGATAAAAACAGAAATATTTTATTTATTTACAGGATAGGTAGATAAATAAGTATGACTGGAGTGAGCCAGATCAAAGAGGGGAGTTTCTTTCTTGTAGTAAAGATATTTGAAACAGTAAAATGACACTTGCATTTAATTTTCAAGTACTTTTTTCCAATTACTTACATGCGTGTTCTTGAAGAAATGGAGGTAAATGAAATTAAAAAAGAGCTACTGAACTAATTAATATTAACTAAGAAAGTTATCAGTTTTGTAAGGGCACAAGTTTGTGTTTCTCAAGCATGCAGGCTGATTCTGAAACCTTCAATGAATGCAGTGCTGTAATTGTGCGATGGGTAAGTAGGCAAATACAGGTGATGTTGCAAAAATCTTGATAAGTTGTTGTTTGTTTGTTTGTTTTTCTTTAAACAGGAACTTCCATTTGGATAGTTAGAAACAGTAAAGAAAAGGGTGAAGGGATTCTTTATCAGGGAGTGTAGTGATATGACAAGAGGTAATGGTTTTAAACTGATCTGGTTAGATCAGATAATAAATTTACATTAGATATCAGGAAGAAATTCTTTACTGAGAGGGTGGGGAGACACTGGAACAGGTTGTCCAGAAAGTTATGGATGCCCCATCCCTGGAAGTGTTCAAGGCCAGTCTGGGTGGGGCTTTGAGTAACCTGGTCTTGTGGAAGGTGTCCCCGCCCATGGCAGGGGGATTGGAACTAGGTGATCTTTAAGGTCCCTTCCAACTCAAACCATTCTATATGATTCAATTAATAGGTGGATACTGATGTGCAAGAGATAGGCAGGCAGCCATTATGTGCAACAAAGTACAGCAACATTATTTTCAAATGTTCCAATCAGTAATACTGGAAAAGAAACTAATGAATTTAGGAAAAAGAAGTTCCTAAGATAGCAAAGATGTAACAAAAAGCTTTTTTAAAACTTCAGGAATAACTGATGTTTCTATCATGAAGTTCATATGATGTATCAATGAAGGAAAACAATCAAACAAAAGGAACAGCTAGGAGTACATCCTAGGGAATATCACAACTGGAGAAGAACAAGAATGAAAAATTCAAGAGACAGAATATGCAAGATACTTAAGACTGCAGAACACGAGAAGTTTCTAATCACCCCGACAATACATGTTCATTAATAATTGAATAATTAATACATTCAAATGCAAATAGAAATAGATTTCCTTGAACTACTCAGATTTCATGAATCAAAGTAATTATTGTAGGGATCAGGTTGCACCTTCAACTAAAACATTTAATCTCAGATTACTAAAGAATGTATTAGACAAGAAGAAATTTGGCAAAAATAATAGATTTTATTTATATTTGTGTGTATATATGTGTGTGTATAAATATATATATATATACAGACCTGGGATATATTAGATACTAAGAGTTTGTTTATCCAAAAGCCTATTTTAACTGCTCTGGAAACAACTACATTTAACCTAATATAAAAAAATGCCTGGACCTCATTTCCACTTACTGCAGTATAATTAAATTCTTAAAGTACAACAAAAATTCTTTACAAGTCAATGTTGACCTATCATACAGCTGGCTCCAAAACTAGTTTCTGTACAGGTAAAACCTTGAGAAGACATCTCAACACAATCATAGTATAGATTAGAACTTTTCTAGAAAACACAAATACATTTATGACTAAACAAAAGAACTTCTTTCGGCCTACACTAAAAATAAAAAAAGAATAACCAAAAAAGAACAATGCATATTCAGACCTCTGAATTAATGTCCAAAAGGAGAAAATAAAAAGTTGATGTAGAAATGTACCTCATTTGCAAACGAAGCAGAAGATAGATATACTAAAGGGAGCATAGCTAAGAAGTAATGAAGATCTTGTGCTATTTCGGGGAAAAAAAAAAAAGTGGGAAAGGTCATAATGAAATGTCTGTATCTCATCATAATTGTTTTTAACCATTTATCCTTTGATATCTGTACTGTTATTTCTGTGAAAATGTAGGTTATCTTTACCAGCTTAGATCTACTTTGCCATCACCCAGTCTGACCAGAGAGGATGAATGATGCTGTGTACTCTTCGGTCTGGTAGGAATATAGGCCAGGCCTTCCCAGTGACTTTAAAAATTACTGAGTTTTTTGGTGGTTGCTGCTGCTTCCTCCTTCAGCAGCTTTGTCTGGCAAGCCAGTCCTGCTCAGTGAGGTCTAAACTTGGGAAATGTATTGTCATGGTCATTTGCTAACTGTTCACAGTTCCCCAATTTCCTAGAGCTTTGTATTGCTCCCCAAAGGTACTTGACTTTCTCCAGCATTAAGCCCAAGTTGTGTTATTTCTTGGTCACACTTGGTGACTTGGTCACACTGAGTCACTTATCAGATATTCCTTTAACTGGTGTTCTGACAGCAGACTGGGCAAGATCCAACCTATCATCTGCTGAACTTCAGAAAACAAGTACAGTGCTTACATTTTATCTAAAAGAGTGTACAACTCCCCTGTAAAATCATAAAGGCTGTGCTCAATAGATGTTTTCCTTTGGTGGGAGAAATGAGAGGTCTATCAGCTTCCTTAATCTAATTTCCTCCAAGCTACAATCCTTACAGCCCGTTTCAGAGAATAAAGGAACACTTTAGTTTTCTTTACTCATTTCTGTGGCTAGTGACTTTACCTATGAAGTTTAACTTTTCAGCAAAAATGTAGAGTTTGTCCTTAGCTCTCCTACCTGTGAGTTATGCTACCGTATTATGCGGTAGGGAGTACTGAAGTGTAATGCAAATTACCAGACTATACAGGTAATTTTGCAGGAAATATCAATCAAATATGAAAGTGATTTTCAAAGAAATTATCAGGTAAATAGTTCAGTACTGTTTCATTTTTCATGAAAAGTTCACAAGAATGCACTTACAAAAAGGGGCTATAGGCAAGCCAACATATTTTTGGAAAACAATAGACAAGGCTCTTAAAACTATTTCTTCATAAACTTCAGGAACAATTATAAGCTATATATGAGAGGCTTCAAGGCTGCAGAAGTATGTCAATCTCTGTGTTTTTAAAAAAAGTGCTAATGAATGCTGGTTTCAAAATTTCCACAAAGAACATAGTAAATCACAGGTACAATCTATCTGTGATTTCCAAATGACCTAATTATTATTATAGATAAGAAAACAGAAAATTTTGTTAATTCACTTGATGAATGTGTCATGTGGGGTTGGGAGCAATCACCCTTGTTTTATGCTAATGAACATACCGGGTGTTAGCCCTTGCTGCTTTATTCTGTTTCAGCTGAACACCTGACCTTCAGATATGACTAGGATAAAATTGACAATTACATATTCGTATGTCATCTTGATTACTAGAGGTGTTTAAATTCTCAGGATGTGAATCATTACGATTACTGTACATTATGTAAACTGTGGCTGTTCATACTATGTGTACCTTAAACTCACAATAAACATATGACAAAATGCATTAGCTTAAGTATCATTCTTTAATGCTTTAATGAATTATACTTTAAGCTTTAAAAGTCAGGGCCTTTATAATAGACTAAGAATGTGAATATAGTCAACTCACGTAGCTATTATACTGCAATAGCCCAACTGTGTCTGAACTCTTTTCAGTCATCCTTAGTTGTGGGTAATACAGAGCAATGAGCCTGCCAGTAGAGAGGGAACAAGTCCACTATAGAATCATTTAGCCTTTAAAATCAAATCATGGTTAGCTAACTGATTAGAGAAAGCAATCCAGGGTACACACAATTAAATGCTGTGCTAAGAAAATGGGAACCAGGCAAAGGTATGATATTTTCTAGTAATAACCACATCGTGGGTTATGTAAAAAACACTATTTTCTATTTCTACACAAAGTAAGTGTGCTGGTAGAAAAAGAAATACAGTGTCTTTGAAGAATTGAGCTCTGAAAATAAAAGTACTTGGTTGCTCCCCGTAAGGGTTTTTTAACAGACAGAGGAAACTGAAAATAGTCAGCATTGGTTAAGGTCTTTGGTCTAGAATCTTAGTTGACTGAAAACAGCATTAAACAAGGTCCATGCATAAAGAATGTATCTGGTGGTTCCAAAGTGCTGGACGCAGCGTACAAGTACATATCACATTAGGTCCAGTCTCAGGATGGTGTTTATAGGTCATGTGAAGCATTTGTTTCACAATGATCTACAAGGGTTATGCCAACTAGGTCATATCCAGCTGAGTCTAGCAGGTCTGCTAGAGCAAACACTTTATATTTTACCCAGGAGTAATTTCTTTATTAGTTGAGAGATAATGAAGAAAATGAAAGGGTTCACAGAAACATTCCAAGCTATTATGCTGCAGCTGCAAACAGCACACTTCCTTCCAAAATCCATTTCTGACTTCATGCTTTTGGTAAGCTTTATGAGAGAAACCTATTAACTATGCATGACATATTAATAACAGCTTTTTTTTCATTCATCAGTGATTTACCTGATCCCTTCAGAGGATCCTCTTTGGGCATAAGTCTTATTTCCTATATGTCTTCTATCTCTTGGAAAAATTATATCTGTCACGTCACTTTCTGGAGATTGAGAGTAAAGAATTAAATGTATAGCAAGGTTTCACTCTTCTATAAGTAAATGGGTCAGATCATGTTTTGGATGCCCTAGTTTTAAAACTCTCTACTAAATTCTTAAAAATTATCATGGTACAATGGCTCCACAATCTATTGCCCTTTGGACCTTCCAGAGTTTTGCTTAGAGGTTACAATACAATGCAATGATATGCAATGTGTTGCCAGTACGTGGGTTACAGAGGGGAATAAGACAGAGTCTAGAAAAAATTATGCACACAAATAAAAGTAGAATGTAGTCTTTTCTGTTGTAAGTGTATAGGAAGTAACTTGAGCCTTTTATCACCCAAAGGCATTTCCTTGTTGCAGTTGTTTCTAACCCTAATCAGAGAAAATCAATATGATCCTCTTTTTCTAAATGGACAACAACAGCACAATAGCAGCAGCTAATGTACCTCACATCTCTTTCTCTTAGAAATGCCTTGAGACCACTTCAGTACCAATGTACCTAAGAAATACAACTCTTTTAGTAGACTAAAAAAAAAACAAAAACAAAACCCAGGCATTTTTGCTTCACATCTCTGTATTAAACAAGAAATCTGTAATAAATCTGTACAAGAAATGGAGAAACTGGAAGGTAAAGTATTAGGTGTTTGTGGTTCCAACTAGTGTTTACAAAAGAAATAAAAAAGTCACAAAACAGCAAGGAAAAGAAAAAAGGTTAATTGCGGTAAAACAACACATTCACTAAGTACCTCATGAAAACAAACACACTTTATACTAGCTCCACTTACAATGCAGAAATAACTGTTTTATCATCAGGTTTTAGGAAATAATGGTGACTATCTTATCATTTCTTTTGAGGCAAAGCAGGAAAAAGATCACAGGAGAAAAAAACTAATAAAGACAAGCAAATCCAAAAGCTGTTTATTTGGATTTTGAAAGGTCAGTTAATAATCCCAACAGTAAGCCACGCTGGTTTGCTGTATTAGATATTTGGAGCACCTCCCTTATGAGGAAAGGCTGAGAAAGCTGGGACTCTTTAGCCTGGAGAAGAGAAGGCTGAGAGGAGACCTTATTAATGCTTATAAGTATCTAAAGGTTGGGTTGAAGGAGGATGGAGCTGGACTCTTTTCAGTGGTTCCCAGTGACAGGGCGAGGGGCAACAGGCACAAGCTGGAACATAGGAAGTTTCATTCAAATATGAGGAAAAACTTCTTTACGGTGAGGGTGACAGACCACTGGAAAAGACTGCCCAGGGAGGTTGTGGAGTCCCCTTCTCTGGAGATTTTCAAGACCCAGATGGATGCAGTTCTGAGTAAGGTGCTCTAGGCATTCCTGCTTTAGCCGGGCAGTTGGACTAGGTGATCTCTAGAGGTGCCTTTCAACTCTGACAATTCCGTGATTCCGTGATATGCAGAATAAGCACGGTAAAATAGCATGCATTTAGAAGTTTCATACAGTATTAACAAATAACACATCCAGAAGCAGCACTCATAAATGCCATAAACTATTAATTTCATAATATCTTAAAAACCTGATCTATGCTGGTATCTTCTAAACTCATCATTACTTACTAACTACTTAAATTACTTAAGAATAACAGAAAAGTATTACAGGTGCTAACCGCTGAAATTTCAAAGGTGCTAGAAGCTGAGAAAAACTTCTTGAACTAAAGCAAGGTAGGTGTTACACAATGGAGATTTTTTCTCTGGCTTCCTAGATACTCAGTCATTTTTATAGGCACACTGACACTTTCAATAACTGAACATTATCACCCCTCTTAGTTCTTGTAATATCCAAAATACTTGCTGGGCATACTTATACAATGGGGTGTGTGACGAGCATTTCATGTTGATAACCAAAATGCAAGCAAAAGCTATTCAGCTAAAAATAAAAAATGAAAACAACAACTTAACTATAGAAAATCCTAATGTACTACTGTAGGGTACATTAGGGTCCTCATGTACTACTCTACAGCCCCAATGCAGCTCCCCAGGCATAGCTGAGCGGCCCACTGAAGGAGTCCCATACATAAGGACTAGGACATCTGAAAGAATCAGGGCTCTCTCCCTTCACCTGATTCATTCACACACACTGCATAGCTGATTTTCTGGTCCACATATTTAATGCTGTCTTTCTTCCAAAAATTATTTGAGCGCCAGCCAGAGATTTGAGAGCCATAGTTGATGTTTCCTCCCTTTTTGCTGCTTCTTGTGTGCAACTTTGGTTAAAAAAAAAAAGAAAAAAAAAAAATTAAGAATATCTGGATAACATCTTTTGTGGAGATGGAAACAGAGGCTGCAACACTTTCATGGTATTCACTTTTAAAGTGAGCACAGGTATTCACTTATAACATGAGCAAAGAGACAATGACAAAAGTCAGTAACAAGTAGTAGCAAAGAATAGTAATACTAGATAAAGACAAAAGAAATACAGCTTGAACATCCCTGAGTAGTTTATTGTGAAAATGGCTACAGTTAAGAATAAAAGTTTACCTATTTAATCCATGTACTAGGAATAAGACTGTAGATTTTATAGATAATCCTTTGATAATGAAAATAAAAAATAAACCATGCAGCGTGTTATTTAGAAACTTTTTCCATAGTTTAAGTTCACCTTACTGCATTTATTTGAATACAGTTCTTTCTTCAATCTGTTTTCATTAAAAATTCCCACTGAGGGATTGTCATACTAGGCTGCTTTCTTCTGTACAGTGTTTGTGTCTTTTTCTTTGACTGAAATACATTTGGAGGTAATTGTTAGTGACAAAGCATAGCAATTATTCCATATGGATGGTTTTACACATCACCACAGTAATCATCTGATTTGATCCAAATCCCAAGGACACACCCTAGTCATCAATTGCAACTCAGCCTATTGCACCTATTCCCTGAAGGCAGCACAAGGTCTATTGTTTAGGTAGCGTAAGTCCTGATGAGAAGAGCAAGTCAAATCAACAAGATCATATCCTTACCAGTCCTTTTGAATCAGATACATTATACCTGGAAGCAAGATATTTTTAAGGGAAGCCCTCTAAAATTTGAATAATTTGGCACATTGGTTGACTTAATATAGTTTAATTATACTGTTAGTTCCAATACGTTGATAACAAAAACTCTGTACTGTCAGTCAGGATGAAACTTCAGCATGCTTAACATTTTTGTCTCAGTGAAATAAGAGGATGTAAAATGCATTTGGCATTTTGCATGATTCAGCTGTATAAATATAATACAGAAAGTGGATAGTCAATAGCATAATAGAAAAAAAAAAATCTGCCTCTGTCTATGTTGAGGTTATAAATTAGAAGAACAAAGTTATTCTCTTTTATGCAGGAATGTTTCTACTAATTCACCATAACTGAACAGATCAGATTTTCTACTTTGGAATCAACTCTGCCATCAAATGCCTTGCAAGAATTTCAAACCAAGTATTATTATTTGTTACTCAATTACAAATTGAGGCATTCTCAATATGCTTCTCATCTAAAACTGTATTAATTTAACACAAGTTTCTCAGTGTGAGTGCATATGTTGCTTGGATAGGTTTTATTCCATATATAAATGCCTCAGTCCACAAAAAAAGAACCAACAGTTGCAACATTATTAATTTTCAGCTTTCAAAAAGGGGGTAGGATCCCTTCCTATCTGGTGAACGGGCATAAACCAGCACCTGTTTGTATGTTTTACTGCTGTATTCACCAGCATCATTTGTGGTGCTCTCGAGGTCCAGAGAGAGAAAAATTAGTTTGCTGGTAACTTGTGCTCCCTCTGCTGGCTGAATAAAGCATGAATAACAAGCGAAAGCATAACCATTGGGGCACTATTACAAATGCAGAATTATTATTTGAAATTTCCTAGCCATACTAAAAATACCACATAAAAGATAATTTGATTCTAATTTATTTGTAAGAGGATGAAATGTATATATTTGGATTGGGTTTTCATTTGCCCTACTGCATATTTACTAAATCAGACAATATATCCATGATTTCCAGTGATGACGGCTTGTAAACACTACCAGTGATTAATCGGATAGTCATTTGAGTCAGCACAAAGTAATTTCTCTCCATTAGATTAAATATGTCACACCCTGTCAATTAAAAATCCATTTAACACCAACCCAGCAATAATAAGCATTTTGGAGTTAGGCACCAGAAATTCTATTTGTGACTAAAATTCTCTATATAGAGAGTGTAGGAATTTAGCTTAGCCTTGCAAGTAAATTTATTCTTCACTGTAAGTTTGCCTACAGCAAGAACTGTTAAAGACAAATTTTCCTTTTATTATAACACTTCTGTAATGGATTTTTAACACATCAGCGCCAGATAGCTGTAAGCATTAGTTCATTTTCACGGTTTTATAATAATTATTTCCTTTTTTTTTGTCTCTTTGGGTACCAGGAGCAACATCCAGATTAAAAAAGCCCTAAATCCTAAGAATTTAAGTTCATTCATATTCCTTCAGATGATAATAATATCACAAACACAAACGAAATATGCTATCTTTAACAATTTTTTTTTCTTTTTTCCATTTGGATAACAACTAATACATTCAACTAATGCTATCACAAAATGTGAGCATATGTAATTGATTATATGCCATTTTGAGAATTTTATCTGGAATCATAAGCAAGAAGCACTGACGTAAAGACTCGAATGCTGGAGATATACTTTCACTTTAAAAAGGATGACAGCACAAAGTACTGTGCAAAAAACCATTATGTCCAGAAAAATTTCTCTCTTCACCTCAGCTGTGAACAATTTTGTCAGGAATTCTGAGAAGCAAATGATGAGCATTTGCTTTATTTCAAATTTGTGTTAATTTATTTTGTAAATACCTAAACATTTCTAGAACAAAATTGCACATTTGCCTGGTTCACACACTACCTATGACTATTTTATTGATGTGGGGACAATTCCTTTAAGTATTTCCACTGACACGGACTGATTTATGAGCCTTGTGAATTAGTTGAGCTACACAGCAAGTGGCAGTTTTGTCTGAAGCTGTGATTACTGTGCCAAGTAAGGAAAACTAAACCATATTTGAAAGAAAATATACTAATAACTTTCAAAACTTTCTGACCTATGCAAAAAATACCTGAAGGAAGACCAATGACCAAAGCTTTATTAGGAAATCAAAGCTGATACAAGTGGTATAGCAATGATGCTGCTGAGATCTGAGCAGATTTCACACTGTTCACTACTCAGAAGTCTGTTGAGGACCCACTGCACTGCCCTAAGACAGAGGAACTGCCACAGTATTGCTCTGTGTTGTGTTGATTTGTGTTTTGTCAGAAAGCAAGAAGACATATAGTGCAAAGCAGCAGCATGCAAAGACATGTTTTGCAGGAGCGCA
>VXAK01020856.1:30288-48037 GCA_013399435.1 Arenaria interpres
GAAAAAAACTACCAAAAAAAAAAAAAAAAACCCACCCCAAAAAAACAAAACCCAAACCAAACAACAACAACAAAAAAGCACCAAAATATGAAAACCAAAACACACCAAAAAAACCCCACCAAAAAACACCCTGAAGAAACAAGTGGGAGTCAATGTGTAGAACGAATATAAAATTGCCCATCAGATCTGTCTAATGACCCACATGACTAAAAACTGTTTCTGTTGCGTCACTGAGCCAAATGGCACAGTCTCTGTGACTCCAAAGGCATTGTTCTTTGACAAAAAGGATGATAAAATTAATTTGTCTTTGCAGAAGAAACATTAATTCATCCTGTTTTAAAGAATATTCCCCTCCGTTCTAGCAGGTTTTTCAATATGAGGCAATGACAAGACTCTAGAAAACTGTGCCAAAAATCCTGTTCAGATTAGGTAATGTCATATTGAATGCTGAGTCTTTTTGCTAGGCTTCACTGCATAGAAATTCCTCAAAAGGCCACTTGGGTGCAATCCTGTAAAGTGCCTGTGGAATGGGCAACTCCTGGAGGGAAGGACAGTATTTTGAAATCAGCAACTAAATCTGAATTTATCTCTAAGGATTTAAGAACTTTATTTTATCTAGATTAGAGTCCTGTTCTTTGGTGTCCAAAGGTATTTGTGACTGTTAAAAGCAAGAATGTGAAATAAGGGCCTGGATTACCCACAGCTTTATCCTGGTAGGCAGAGGATAGTCAGACATATGCCTTCTTCTTTCTCACAGATGCTGCAATATTTCTAGATTAGGAGGAGGGGATATATTGGACCCTAACAGTGAACAAATTGGCTTGAGGCGCTCTGACACAATGGGGAGTTTATCTTTCACAATGGAGAGTGATTTTCTCTCTGACACTAAAATATTTATGTTTACGTTCAACTGGGATTATATACATTAATTCCAATGTTATAATTTCATACTGTAATTGTTATGTACTGTTAATACCTTTCACTTTGGAAAGCAACACAAGCTTTTTACAAAAGGGTATGTCTCATTGTGTGTAACGGTTCTGCAGTATAAGCTGAAACACCTTTAAATAACAAGAGAATGTAAATAATGAATTTGTATTTTTCCAAAGAAGACAAAGAATTGACTGAAAGGGTGTAGGTTAAAAATAAACTAGTCATTGATAAAAACTGTGACAGTCTTGAAACTGAGAACAAACTATTTTTATATTCTTTTTTTGTCTCAGAATAATGTTATTTGTAATATGAAGCTGTTCAAAAAATATCTATTAAAAATACCCCTCTCCTAAATATTTTTTAAAGATTTAGAGTATTTTTAGAAATATAACTAAATTTAATTAATTTCTTTTTAGAAATACTCCAGAAAACAGAAGTAAAATTATGTTCCTGTGTCAATTACATAAATTATAATTGACTTCAAGAATCACATAATAAAGATTTTAAAGAGGAGTCAAGATTATAAACATGTAAACAAAGATATTGGATTCTTAATTTCTTGAACCTATATATCTGATTTCTTAAGTAGCTACTTAAATTTACACAAGCAGTGAAGAAATGATAGAACAATTTCAATTTTGCGATTATCTGACAAATATAAGATACGCATCTACTGAAACTTGAAATACATACAGTTCCGAAGAATTGGCTGTACATAAATTCAGGTTTATTTGGAAAAGAAAAGTTGTTATTATTATTACCTACTAAATTTTAACAAAATGATTTTGTACAATATTGTACCTATCTTGCACACTATGTTACTGGTTTTATATATGGACCCTTATTTATCATATAAATAAAGGAGCCATTGAATAGCTTACTTTTTTTATTCCATCCCATCAAATAATTGTAAAGATGGGATTCATCTTTCTACTGCCTTTCTCCCCCACCCCCCAAAAAAGACACTGCAAAAGACACTGCAAAAGACACTGCAATTCAACAGCAATGGCAANCACTGCAAAAGACACTGCAATTCAACAACAATGGCAAGGTGAAGGCTGAAAATGCTGAGTCATATACTAAACAGACATTTGACATGAAAAATTTGACATGGAAAAGTGGGTGCAATATGCAAGCCATAGAAACCACCTAAGGCGTATCTTCTTTATCAGCTTTGTTTAGGTTTTTAATTTTTTATCTTAGTCAAATAGACACACAGTCTAAGGATACAGGTGCATTTCGTCCTCATCACTGCCCAGAAGGAAGGCAATTGATCTCTTTGCTCTTCCTCGTAGCCCACAGTTAAATATACCACTAATCCTGGACAATGTTCTGTTTCCCTAATCTAATGAAAAAAAACTATGACCTTCCCATTCAGCCTTAATAAGTATCACAGCCTACCACCTTTTGTTGTCACATCAACTGTATTTAATGTGATGTAAAAGACACAGAGTTCACAGAGCATCTTCAGTGAGTAAACCTCTAAGGATGCTAAAAAGTTCATTAATCCCTCATGTATAGTGGTTGAGTAGCAACCCACTCGTGTAAAATGTACCTTCTATCCATATATCAAAATAAATCACATATATATGCTTACTGTTGATCATACAAAGACTACAAAAAGTCATCTTTATTATTTTACTTTCTGTTTTGATCTGAAAAGAGCAGGTTTTAAACAAACAAAAAATGATTTGTTCATGTTTTTCATTTTGTTTGTTTTATCTTGCCTTGCTATTAATACAATTTTGAAGTTTATCATGAAAGAAATTCAAAATAATGGTATTTTCTGTTTGTTATTTGGTTTGGGTTTGTTGTTTTTTTTTTTCCCAGTTATGATAGGAGGTAGCAATCTCCTTCAGCATCCAGAGATTCAAATGATAAAGGCCCGGGATTAAGCACAGCCGATTAACAGTCTGTGTCCTCTTCAATCTAGCATTTCCACTGTAGATAAACCCATATTCAGACTGAAGTTATAATAAACAGACTGTCCTCAATATCATTTCCCTAGATGACCTCCTCAAAACTGACATTCAAGTATTCTCTGGAAAATTACAGTTTCTAGTAACTGGAAAGGCAGACAAGATAACATATACCCGCACAAATGATTCTGAAGATCAAGACAAATGTTTAGAAAGCAATTTGGATAAAATTATAATTTTACTATAAATATTTTATTTGTTTAAGTTCTGATTTCTAATGACTATAGATTTGACATATAAAATAAAAGCCGTTTACTAAATTTTGCCTTTATTGCTTGCACTGTGTATCTTTAAAATAACTGCATTATTATTTATACTTATTGTGATCCCACCAAAAATCTCAATGGATTATAGTGGTTGCAATTCTTTACCTGCCAAACACAAAGGAAAACAAACATTGAAATTCTCCAGATACCCTAGATTCTCTGAAACATAAGTGTTACTCTAAGGAAAGTGTGAGTACAAACCATTTGTCCAGTGATCAACAGCAAAAGAATAAAAATCCACATGGACAGAATTGCAGAAATATTCTATTAGGTATGTGTTTTGTTTTCTATCATAAATAAGAATTTCACCTAAAATGAAAAAAAAAAAAAAAAAAAGCTCCTAAACAGAGATACTTTTTGTTTTGTAAAAATACTATAACAAGGAAAATTCTGACAGGATTCTGCTGCTATTTGACATTTGAAATCCAGAATCTTGCAAGCCAATTTATGATTAATATAGATAGAAACTGTTTAACAGGCCATTTCTTTACATAGATGCTCCAACTAAGGAACTATATAATTTTATGTCATTTAATTTCACTGTGTTTCTTCAGACTAAAGCAGCAACATTTCAAGCAATTTTTTTAAAATAACTAATTTTATGTACCCAGTTAAAGGGACTGTATACTACTTTTATTTCCATTAGTTTATACTGGCAGAATTCCAGTGAAATAATTCTGAAATCAGATAAATGCATGTGTGCATTTACAATTCAATTCTTTATTCAAAGTACATGAACAAGGTTCCCTTTGACCAAACCATGTTAAGTGATAAGAAATATATATAGTACATGCTATATATGTACCAAAAAAAAAAAAAAGAAACCCAACAAAATAAAACAAAAAACCACGTCAAATCTGAGTTGAATTTTCATGAGTTGTTCACTAAAATTGGTTAGAAGTAAGCACTGCATGTGACCACAGTTAGTTCCTTAGAGTTGTTCATCAATTCTTCTCACAAAAGTTAAAAAAAAAAATAGCAGAAAATGATTTATATAAAGTTTCATAGTCAGAATATTAATTAGGTTTGGATGATTCCATGCACCTTTTTTTCCAGACACAAACAGTATCAAGGCTCTTTTAAATAAGTCTGTACTTGAGAAAGAACTGAAAATGTGAATTTAACTCAAAGTCACTCACTTAGAGATCTTGCTTCAACAACTAATTTCATGGTCCTTCTCCATAACAATGTAGCTCATTTTTGCCAACTAAGACTCATGTAATGAAACATAATGTCTTTAATCAGATTGTCTGCGCAACATTTTAAGGCTATTTATGTTTAGTATGATTTGGCAACACACTAACTTAGGAGATGTGATTTGTAGGTCAGTTTTCCTTAATCATCTTCCTGAGCAAAAGATTGTATATTTTCCTCACCAAAAAAAGCCACACTAAGTTACATTTAACTAGCGATAAGGTATACAGCATACAATTAAAACATCATGTACTCCACTTAATCATTTTCAAGTTTCTTATTCCCCGTTGGAAGCTGTTAAAAATGCTTGTCGTGTTGTAAGGGAACAATCTTGGCTTCAGCTCATCACTGACACCAAACCTTGTCTCTCATTATTCAGCTACACTCTTTTATGCATGGGTTTGTATTCTGAAGTAGATATATAGGATATATAAAAGAAAACAGATTCCATTTACATTTTACATTCAGTGTAAAAAAAAGTAATCTAAAATGAGGAGGAAGAGTAAGAGATACAATTTTTGTGGAATTAAGTAGGTAAAAAGGTCTACAACAGATAAAACTGAATTTACCAGTCCTTCCTATTTTTAATTGAACAGTAACTGCCATTAGCTATTACATGCAAGATGAGGAATTTTATAGGTTGTTAGTCATTCAGCACATGGCATTTTATTATTATCCATTTGATATCAAATATTCTTTTCCTAGACATTTGTATATATTTTTCCATGGCTAATTTCCTGTCTTCCTTAATTAATGGATGAAACTTCATATTACTAGGTTGGAGGAATATATGAATTTATCAATATTGGGCATTAAAATAAGACTGACTTAGCAGAGCTGATACTCCTTCAGTGAGAACAAATAAAATCTTAACCTGAAATGCTTTCTTAGGGCAAGCTTACCCTAGTGAGTAATTAAAAGCTACAGGATAAAATCCAGAACACAAATTTGAGAAAGAATTATCTATGTTATTATCCAAGGAGTGAGATGTAGTGCAATGGGACTGGAAGAGGGAAAGATCTGAATGGAAACATCCGCTCCTTCATCTACAGTCATGCACACACACACACACACATGCGCACACAGAGCCCCCATACACGCAGCTTTTCTTTCAGAGCACATTTCATTTAAGCAGCTTGGTAGTATTTATGTTTTCAGAGCTCCCAGTATTCCCAAACCTTACCCCTTTATTTTTAGCTTTCAAGTTTTTGCTTCAGCTGATGAGAACAGGAAAAGAAGGTGGTATGTTTATTGCTGGCAAACAGCTTGGAAATTCTGAGTAAAGAAACCAATCAAGGCAGAAGGATTATAACAATCAAAGTACAAAATTTGCATATTTAGAGTATGGTTACTGAGAAATAACAATGCCTTGGTTATGCAAATCAAACCCTCAGTGAAGGGATTTGCATATCTGGGAGAAATCCGTCACATTATGCATTGGTAACTACATTCTAAGTGGCTGAAAGAACTGGCTTTTAGCAGAATATTAAATATAATTGCCAGTAGAATTTTTTATTTCCTTGTGATAGAGAATGAACTTAACTCATTTGGGGCCTGAAGAGAAGAAGTCTTCTTGTCTACAGGAAGCAATACCATTGAGAATGAAAAAAGATACATTCAGAATTCCATAAGGCTAGAATTTCAAAATTGAGATCATGAAGACATTCAAAGAGTTGTGTGCTACCAATTGTGTTTATCTTTTCTGTCTATAGAAGGTAATTTAAAGTATCCCTCTTGAAAAAGGATTGCAGAAACCAGATGAAAGTTTAAGGCCATCTGTTCAGCTCTGCATAATAAAATCATGTTTACTTCATTTCAAATTTAGTGAATGAAGAAAAATAAGTTGGACTGCAAAGTTTCACTGGGAAAAAACTGCAGATTGAACTTCTATAACATTTTTCTAATATCGATAAAAATCTAGAAGAGTTAACAGTAGACTCAGAGGTATTATAATAAAACTAAAGAAAAAAGAAAAAGGGAAATTCTTCTTTAAAAATTAGTATGTGGCAGTATTTGTACCATACATACATGGGAAAATAAATGCATTACTTCTGGTTAATGTTTATTTCCCCTTTCCTCTCTTGTCAATGATGCTCAGCTGTGGTTCATATGTAAACTTAAGGCCGGTTTATGCACCCTGGCATTTGCCTGCAAAGAAAATTGTGGTTTGGTGTTATGATGAAACATGAAAGAGAACTAATGGAAGCATGTTTGGTCTACAAAGTACTACTTATAATGCATGTTCAGAGGCATGATCCATTTCCACAGATAAAACATAGAGGAAACTGAGCAAGATGCTTTGAAGACCTGGCTACTACTTCCATGCAGAACTGGTGAGTGTACTGTAGTGTGGTCCTTAGAGTACTTACCGTCCTCCGTGGGCACATAGATATTCAAATACAGACAGTCTTCATTTTGATCTTGAACATATGTCACCACAGTATCCAGATTGGCTGTAAACCAGACTGGTAGCATGTCGTTGAGCAGTGACCTCTCATCCAGGTACTGAGGGCAGACAGCAGCAAACTGTGTGGCATTGCGGACACCCGTCCAAGATGATGGTGGCTCGGGGGGCTGAAATCGCCTTTCCCCAGTCGGAGGAGAGGCATAAGGAACACCCAGGTACTGCTCCACTGGACCAAGGATCTCATTAGGCAAAGGTGTTCTTAAACCACGTATTTTGCCATAATTTGTGGTAACAACTGGGTATTGTGCTTGGCCATCGATGAGAGTAAATCTTATAGCCAGTGCAGTTATCCACAGGAGGAAGTTAGAATTCAACATGACACACACTGGGGTGAAGATCAAAGGCAGCCATAGGAGTCCCATTGGTTTCGACATTATTTAAATCAACATCAGCAGGGCTCTTTTTTCCACAGCCAGGAGAAAATTAATCAGTCAAGGAAAATGAAAACTAACGAAATAAAAAAGTTGTCAAAGGGAGATGAAGTGAGGGAAAACGTAACCTTGTTCAGGCAGTGAAAAACCAAAAGCTGCTGTTTAGTAGGTGCCTCAGCTGACTGGCCGTAGACAAATCCCAATGTCAGAAGAAAGAAGGGAGTGTTTGCCCCTAAGGCCCATCCCAGATTTCAGCGTTGGCTTAATCCTGGCAATGCGCAGCACTTCCCAGCAAATAGCGTGGGGAGAGATCCGAGATCCACAGTTATTCCACGTCACCAGTGAAATGGTTTCTTCCAGTGAAGTGCAACACACTCAATCAGCCTGTGGCCAAGAGAAAATAAGCAATTCAAATCAACAGACACGTTCATATTGGCATAAATAAATAAAATAAAATAATAATTAAAAAACAAAACAAAAAACAGAAAACCAAACCAACCAACCAAAAAAAAAAAACCAACAAAAAAACCCCAACCTGAATCAAAAAATTAAATTCACACACTACTTCCATTCCAAGGTCCAGAGATGTTAGGTGCTGTGTTTAGCCATGTGTTTCCAAAGATACATAAGGTAAGAGAGCCACAAGCCAAATTAAAGCCACAAGTTTGTCAGAGGTTAGACCACAAACCAAGTATTTCTGCTTCTGTATATGCTTTCAAACCAAACCACAGCCCAAACATTGCTGCTTTCAGGAAGGTATCATATTTAAGTGCTAGCTCCAGGCAATTTTCTGCCCCAAATAAACAGCATCTCCTTTTTAAGCATATCTGTACTCCCATAGGAAATATTCATTAAATGTTTTGCTGCACTGGATAATTTCTTTGTTATGATATGACTTCTGTACAGTATTTTTCACAGGTATGCCTGCTGTTCAGTATGACAACCTAATCTACCTCCATCTAATTCAGAAATTCCAGTTAATTTAATAGCATCACATTAGTTCAAATCAAGTGTGAGAACAGTTAGTTTTCATAACTTTCAAACAGATATGGGTTTCATATCTGTTTTCTTTGTTCTGTCTGACAAAAAGGAGCAATGGAAACTGAAAAGGAAAAAAAACATGATATAATCTCTCAAAAGTCAAATTTTGATCTATATAGTGTTACAACTATGTAACATTACCTTCTTGCATGGTCCAACTTTTACTTTGTAGAAGGCAATTCATACAATAATTCTTTTAATTTTTAATGAAATATGAGTCACATATATATGCAACCATTACAAGTAGCATAAATAAACACATGGCACTTGATAATACTTACATTCTCCTGCCTGCCCAAAGAAATGATGTTTCTTTTTACCCATTATCCAGCTCAAACCCACAGATAGCAATTCCACAACTAAAAAAATCCTTGATATAAGAAACTGATATTCATGCTTTACATTTGATAGGATGAACACACATTTATATATAAAGCTTATATAAGTGGACTACGAGTATCTGTTTTCAGTCAGAACACTGTCTCATGAAGATCTAAAATCAGTTTTCAAATGCAGAAAAAAACAAGGTAAGTAGCTACTGACAGTGATTTTAAATTACAAAAAAAAAAACCACCAAAAAACCCCCCCCCAAAAAAAAAAGATCCAAAACAAACCGACAGAAATACTCCAATCAACCTGAAAATAACCACAGGAGACATCTATGCTGATTATTTTAGACAAGAAAGGGATTTGCAAGAAAGTAATTTTGTTCTTTCAAAACCCCCGGAATTCTTCAATGACTTTATTTTAGCACTTGTACCACAAAATTTTTTAAACACTTGAACACCACAGGCCAGAAAAATTTCAGATACGTATTTGTGGTGAACCAAAATTTCTATTGATATTTTCACTGGTAGTTAATAGACTCAAATACTGTCTCTGAAAGACTTGCAGTCTAAGCATAATTTCTGAAGGACAAAGCAGTAACAGCTCTAAATGTCATGTCCCCAAGGGCACCATCATGGACATCACTCCCTGCCTGAGATATGCTGCAGGCAGCCCCATGCCCATCCCCATGCCCAGCCTGGATTTTGCCCTGTCTGGATCCCCAGGTCGACCTTGGACCTGAGTCCTCACCCTGCCTGTCCTGATAATTGTTGGGATGTGGCAGGGTCCTGTCCCTGTCCCTAGCCCAGCCTTGATGGGGTACTTCAGGACGATGCCCCATCAGCGATGTAGTGCCTGCAGCTCCTGGCCCACCCTCCTCCATGGGGAAGACCCACTCTGGCTGCTCCCTACCACTCAGAGTGGTCAGCTGGCTACCAGTCATCCAAAATTCCTCCTCAAGCACTGCCTTCCCATCTGGTTTCTGCTGCCACCTGTAACAACATAAGTTAGCAGCAGGCAATTGATTTTGGGTACTGTTCCCTCATGCTGTCTCCCATCCTGACTTCGGTACACTTTTCTGACCATGCAGCATAAAGCAGATTTTTCCAGTTGAACCCAATGGAGGATTTAATCTAAGCTCAGGGAGGAGCAATAGATTCTATTCCCTTGACACCCACACTGCAGAAGTGTGTAATGAAATTATGAGAAAAAAATGTAGAATAGAGCACTGACAAAATCTGAAAGGTGGAAGGAAAGACATTGACATCCAGATGATGAAAAATGGATAAAGAAAAAACTTGTTTGGGCAAACAGCAAATGAAAACGAGGAAACAAAAGAAGAAAAGCAAATGGGAATGACAAATAAACAAGAGTGAACAAATTACCAGCATGGAGAGAATGAAAAATAACAACATGAAGGAGAGTGGAAAGCCTCAGTTGATACAATGTGACTTAATAAATAATATTTACCTATACTAATTACAGGGTCTCTTTGGATCAGATATCTGGTTATATGCTGTTATTTTGAGTAGGGTGAAAGGACAGGAAAAGGGAAATATTCATTATTGGCCTGGAACTGAATTTGCTATCTGATTCCTTATCTAGCAAATAAGACCAACAAAAGTTAGTTTTGTGGGTATTAAATACACTCATACAACATATGTTATTTTCCCCTCTACCTCGACAGAAACATACAAAGTTTGCATTTCTGATTCATGCACACATAGACATTTAGATTTTAAGAACTGGACTTTTCCGTAAGGAATTGTTTCCTTAAATCCATAAGGAAACAAACAACGGGCTAACACACAGAATATAGCCAGTGCTCTCAGCCCCACTCTCTGACCTACAACGGACCTGCAGCCTTTGCCAACCAGTGCAAAAGCATAAACAAACAGCAAACAGTGACAAGTGCACTAACACAGGCAAGGGGTATACCATACAAGAGCAATTATAAGATAAATCAGAACAAAACCACTATTTATTGTAACATCTTCTTATTAAAATTTATTGTTGTTAGCCAGTTAAAAGGAAACAGAAGCAATCAATGTTTTTAATAATTTCTTATTAAACAGGTCTCTTCCAAAATTTCATATAAGTAATAAATTATCTATGATCTCTGTATAGAGTAAGACTTTAAACAGAAGAAAATTGTTTTGTGAAGACAGTATTACGGAGAAATACCCCACTTTTCAGTTTATTGACTTATTACTAGAGAAATTATAATTTTCATAATGTTAGTTTCACTAACGAAATACATACACATTCATACACAGAGAAAGATACATGGAATAATTTTCATAAGAATATCAAGAGATAAAGAAGAAGGCATGCTAGTTATACATTAATAAACCAGCTGATTTTGCTATGTGCATAATTAAAAACATTGGGAGCTGTAGAAAGTCACAGATTGCAATTAGAGATTAATCCAAAATATAAAACTGTACGTATTTTAGAATGGTTTTAGGTATTATATTAAAACCAGTTTGATGCACATCTATATGTATCCAGTCAGCTATTTAATACACCTTTACATACTGATCCTACAGGAAGAAATGTACTTGTCATGTCTTTATTTATTATCACTATTAGCGTCATATTTTTCCGTGCTTTTTTTTACTGCTTCAAGTGTTAGAAAAATGCGCACAAACTTGCTTGCAAAAACTTGCTAGTTGGAAGCCTCACCCATTCAAACAATCAAAACTAATGAATCCAAATCAAAACGCTCAGGTTAAATTTCAACTTATGGCAACACAACACAGAGAGAGAAGTTAAAGAAGATCTGAAATCACATACATTCATACATGACTTCTTTATTGGCAGAGGAGTATAATTTGAGGCTAATGAGACATTTATGGCCTTTGAAGTAAATGAAAATTGAAGTTTACATGGATGTGCATCTACTAGAAACACTGCTTGTACTTAATTACAAATCTATGCCCCAAGCCACACTTAGAGATGCTTAAATAGCCTACGAATCAGGCCTTTAGGGCTAGCCTGATGGTTTCCAGGATCTGCAGTTAGCACTTTCTCAGCTTGAGCAGATGAGTATGTCAGTAGCTCTATACTAATTCTGTACATGCTGGGGAAATGAGACATGGCTTGAAAGTCCTCTTTGCTCCAGGGTGGAATAGAAAGTTCTTAAGTGATTTCAAGTTTTTTTGACCTGCTTGTACAGGTCATGGTCAGTCACAAGAAAACCAAACACAATTACTGATTATATGAGCACTGGAGACTGAGGTCTGCACAGACTTCCTAGAGTTTCTCAGGCTTTATCTAAACCAACTAGTGCACTACAGTGCACCTCAGCTTTCAGTCACTGACTACCTTCAGCCTCTGTCCCTCCCTTCTGCTCAAATTCCCTGGGGCAAGGTTTTTGCTGTGTACATAGGTTGGATCTCCATACAGAATCAGGGTTAAACACTCACATTTCCCTCTTTAGACACATGCTCTGAAAGCATACGGTAGGCTTGATTAGCTGAACCCTAAGAGTCACTGGCTAGTCAACAGAATAAATATAACAAATAACATAATCAATAAAACTTCAGATTTTCCTCATAGTGATATCTTGTGTACAGTACTTAATGCACTTCACAGAATATGGGGATTTCATAAGTACTTCCTTTGCAAAGAACATCAATTGTGGCTTTTCTTCTTTCCCTTCTCCTCCTCTTCTTGAAAGATATAATTTTGAAAGTTATGAAATAAAGTGGGGGTTTGGTTGTTTGTTTTTGGTTTTATTGTTTTGTTTTGTTGGGTTTTTTTGTGTGTTTGCATTTGGTTTTTTTTTCAGGTGGTGGTTTGTTTTTTTAAATAAAAGAAATTGAAAAATATTATTCTGTTTTAAACATATAAAAAACTGTAATAAATTAATGTGGTGCCAGGATACTGTAAATAAAAACCACCCAAGGCATAGCTTTTTGTGAATACACCTACAGTATTTTAGCAATAAAGATATATATAATTTAGAACTTTGGCAGAAAACTAGAACAACAGTTGTTTTCTGTAACTCTACCTCAAATTCAGCACTTCATCCTACATCCATAGTTATAATTTCTTTAGGGTTTTTTTTCCCAACTTCTAGGACTATTTTCTTGATATATTGAAATGAGCAAAGCTTCATTCTTCCTCGTGTGACATAAAGTCATTCCGAAAAGTCAAAGTCATAGTGAACACCACAAAGGAACATCAATCATGAACTAATGTGCAGTTTCTGGATTAGATTACTTAGAAGGTTCATGCAAAGGTTATTAACTGAAATTGGCCAATCATATATATTTTAAAACTCAGAACTGTAACTATGGCAATGCCTGATTTCAAATTAACATGAAGCAGTCTTATAAGAAATTATTTTTCCTAATAGAAGCTATATGTTTATTGAATTGGGATTTTGTACTCATTTTCCTACTAAGAATGGATTTCAACAATGCATTATCAATTATTTAAAACAAACAAAGAAACAAACAAACAGACAAAAAAACCCTGCAAAAACCAACCAAATCCTGACTTACAATAACCCTAACTTAGCATTACAAACTTCACTGGGGATGATTGATAGATTAACCAAGTTATACATCAGTATGATTTTTGTGGCAGTACACTGCTGTACAGTCACAACAATTCAGCAGGCAATAGAGATTGGAGTGGCTTTTAGTGATTCAGAATTCTGTCATTTGTCTTTTACATCACATTCTAAAATATCCCCTATTAATTCACAGTTAATATAGTCTTGAAGATTTAAAGATTTGACATGAAAAGAAAGTAAAATATCAATAACACAAAGTTAAAAACTATGACATACCCTTTCTTAAAGTGAAAATAAATGCCAGCTATACAAACATCACTATGGGCCTTGAAATTGGTTTTAGATTTATAGTTAGAAATAACTGAAACACAAATGGAGATTCTTTTTTTTTTTCCCTTAATATGGAAATAAAGACTGAAAAGCAATACAAATTATATACAAACATTAAATTAACCTCTTTTATTTTTTTTTAAATAACATCGAGCATTTACCCTCCTATGAATTTCTCCAGTAAGTCTCTCAGATAGGCTTGGACAATGTCAGTAGATCCCTCAGGTTAGAAACTACAATCACCATTTACTTTTCAGAAAATAGACACACATTTATTTCGTATCATTGTTTCTTGCCTGCGGCTACTATTCTTACTCTGAATTTCCAAGTCTCATACACTACCAAAAAGAAAGATGGGATTATAAGAAAAAGCTATGTGGTCTCTACATTGTTTTTGGAAACTGCAATTCTCTCAATAATGAAAACAGTTTGAAAAGTAAGTGGAGGGAAAGAAAAAGTGTGAACATCACTCCTTTTCAAAAATGAACGCAAAGAAATACACTTCTTAAACATTCTGTAAAAAATCAAGTGTTTTAATCTAATTACTAAAAGCTATTGTTGAACAGAGATATAATTTCCTTTTTTTTTTCCCTGTATTTAAAATAATAAAAAAACATTATGGCCAGAAGGACCCAAGACTCACTGGAAGTGCTCAGTTAAGACATTTGCAATTATCTCACTGACTTTTCAAGTCTAATTTCCACTGGTACTGCACACAACAAACATGTAAAACTTTCAGTGATTAAACAATCTTCATTACATTTTCTGCTTCTTGAGATAAATTGATGAAGATTGAATATAAATATGAGGTGTCAATATTAGGAGGGAAAAAATGGCATAAGCTCTTTATAAACATAAACTTTAAATAACTAATTATCCAAAAATTCCAGGTATATTCCACCCAGATGAAAATTTGATCATTAATGATATAGATTTAACTGTCCTACAACTGAATGGAGACTGGATCCATTAAAATGCCAGAACCTAAGATGCAAGTAAGGTCATGACGCACTCTCAAATTATAAAGCAACAATTAAGTTTGACTGTGAGGTAGTGTGAAAGGGTACTAAGTCTTTTTGTTCAGTAAGAGTCCAATGCCTAAAATATGACCACGGATGATGATCACAAGATACATTTATTTGTTTGATAGTCTTTGCCAAATTGTGGCTGCAAAGACTTAAGAAAATACCACTCTTCAAGTGCATATTTTAGGGAAATGTACAAAAAATAGCACCAGTACAGTCTAGCACAACTGCTGACTTAATTTCCAGCTTTTACTTTTGATATGACCTTGTAAAAGAAATGTAACATGCTCTGGGTCTCTCTTTATTTCTTTTCTGCACCTCTATTTTCTTGAATTCAGACGTGTTACTCCAAAGGAAAAGGTTATGATTTGAAACAGGATGTTCAGCCCTGAGTTTCTGTAAGGCAAAAGCTCCTGTAGAGTGAAATTTCTTATGCCTGGAGTAAAAAAATCATCTATGGATATAAGAAAATGAAAACATGCATACAAAAATCACTCATTTATACATTTTTTTAGGTTTGCAGAAGAGACCTTTATAATTTGAATAAATCTTCAAAACCATCAAAGTTCATTGCCTATTACCACTGCAAGACATAAAAAAATAAACATTTCTACATGGAGTGGATCTAACTTCTCTCCAGTAAAAAAGGTTAAATGCCTGAAAAGGAAAATTCTTAAGGGAATCTATCGGGTTTTGTCCAAATATTAAACAGAGAAACTCACAGATCTCATTCCTCTCTCTCTCCACCATTAAGCTTATGTGTGTGCTCTCCTCAGGGATGGAAGAAACTAAAACTCCTGTCTGAACCAACTGAGAAACTGTCTTAGGGACTGATTGTTAGGCAATTCGATCTCTTGAGGCTATTTAATGATTAGAATTTGATACCTTCCTGTTGTCATTACAATCTAAGAAAAGGAAACATTACAGATGTTACAATAACCAAAAACAGGGTGGGAAAAGCAATTTAAACCAGCTGGGCATGTAGCCTCCCGACCCCAATATATTATATGGCTAAAAAAACTCAGTTTCTGCTCTTTTATACAAAATCCTAGAACTGAATTACACAGGAGACACAGGCATGACATTTTCATTGCATTACTTAGTTCAGTTACCAGGCAGTGATACTACCTTCATTCATATGATAATGTCACAATTATGCACTCATCCTGGAAATAGGAGAGTTGAGTGACTACCCTCATTAACCTGAAGAAGTCTAAACCCACACCTCCCACCTTTCAAGTTGCAAACATTGGATTTCAAATAAGGCTGGGATAGCTATGAATTCTGTGTGCCGCATTGTCAATCCTAAAATGAAAGACTTTCGCTCTACGATTCTCACCCGTGGACTATGAGAAAACTGTAACTTTGCAGCCCCATAAAGCTGAATCTCCCCTGGACAGGTTTTCTCACTTTCAAGCAAGCCTCATGCAGTTTGTAGGAAAATCATTTCATTAAGTACAAACTAGGACTGTGGACTATCTTTACTATCATCAAACCTTTCCCAACTTACTCTTGCCCTTCTTTGCTACAAAGTGGACAATTTCACCACCAGAAGGGAAGAATGCCCTTGAACTTCTGTTCCTGTGCTGCTTTCCTCCTAATTTAGTGGGCTTTCTCCTGCTATATGCTGGCTTGAGCCCTTTATGTTTAAAAGGAAAGAGAGCTTGTCTCAGCAAGGCAAGTCTCCACAAAATGTTATGAAGGATGATACCACTAGAATCACTCACTAGATCTTAGGAGACAATAACAAGGCAATTATTACTATGCTGAATACTGCTTTCTCCTCTCCCTATCAAACTCTGAGCTTAAAAACTTGCCTAGAAGACAGTCCATGTCATATACTCTGCTTACTGTCCTGTCTATGCTGAACTCGTAATGCAGTGTGAAATTCTTAACTTTCTAGTTGATGTAAGTAGTGGGAGTTGTGAACTATATTATATACTGTGGATCCATAAAAGCTAAGTGGAATATTACTATACAGAAGTCCCATTATCGATCCAGATCTTACTCTGTTTTTAGGCCAGTGTAGTAAGCACTGGAGTTTAGGTCTAAGCAGTAAACTAAATAGAGCTAGAGTGTGGCTCCAGCGCTGTCCTGCCACAGTATTCATACTTTCCAGACAGTGTACAGGCATGACCAGGGAACAGGACAGGCTGGGCTGGAGGAGGTTCTCCTCAACAGACAGTACAAATAAGGCAATTTTATTATTTTTTTTTTTTAAGTTAAGAAAGTTTTTCACTATTGAGATGCAAGGTGTGATATGCTATGTGGCCTTAGGGGCAGAGAATGGGACCTGGGCCATTTTATTTAATAAGAGACATAGCCTCATGGCCAGAACAATACTGTGCCTGGCACACACAGTCCCAGAGATTTCTGCAGAGCATTGATAACTTCTTGACAAAGGTGGTGAAGGCACCAAAGAGGAGAGGAGCTCTACTGGACCCTGTACTGACAAATAAAAAAGGTCTGGTTGGGGATGTGAAGGTCGGTGGTAGCCTTGGCTGCAGTGACCATGAAGTGGTGGAGTTCAGGAACCTGTGTGGAAGAAGCAGGACAAAAAGTAGAATTACAACCCTGAACTTCAAAAGAGCTGACTTTGGCCTCTTCAAAGACCAACTTCAAGGAATCCCATGGGCTAAGGTTCTAGAAGGAAGCACGGTGCAAGACAGCTGGCTAATATTTAAGCACCACTTCCTCCAAGCTCAAGATCAGTACATCCCTAGAAGCCAGAAATCAGGAAAAGGAGGCAGGAAACCTGTGTGGATGAACCAGGAGCTTCCAGGAAAACTCAGATGGAAGAAGGAAGCTTAAAGACTGTGGAAAAAAGGAAGACTAGAGAAAATGCGGGCGTGCTGCTGAATGAGTGGGTGCCCTGGTGATGGAGGATGCAGAAAAAGCGGAGTTACTGAATGCCTTCTTTGCCTCAGTCTTTACTGCTAAGGCCAGCACTCAGGAACACCAGACTCTGGGGTAGGAGGTAGGAGAGAGAGCTTGGAGTAAGGAAGACTCTTTCTCGATTGCGGAGAATTCGGTTGGAGATCATTTCAGCAAACCTGACACCCACAGATCCATGGACCCTGATGGGATGCACCCATAGTGCTGAGGGAGCTGGCAGATGTTATTGCAAAGCCACTCTCCATCATCTTTGAAAAGTCATGGAGAACAGACGAGGTGCCTGGGGACTGGAGGAAAGCTAATGTCATGCCAGTCTTCAAAAAGGGCAAGAAGGAAGACCCAGGAAACTACAGACCAGTCAGCCTCACCTCTACCCCTGGTAAGGTGATGGAACAG
>VXAK01020856.1:48349-64219 GCA_013399435.1 Arenaria interpres
ACAAAGATGATCAAGGGAATGGAGCACCTCTCTTATGAAAAGAGGCTGAGAGATCCGGGTCTGTTTAGCCTGGAGAAGAGAAGACCGAGAGGGGATTTTATCAGTGCTTATAAATATCTAAGGGATAGGTATCAAGAGGATGGGGCCAACCTCTTCTCAGTGGTGCCTGGTGACAGGACAAGAGACAATGAACACATGCTGGAACAAAGGAAGTTCTATCTGAACATGAGGAGGAACTTCTTTACGTTGAGGGTAGCAGAGCACTGGCTGCCCAGAGAGTTTGTGGAGTCCTCTTCTCTGGACATACTCAAAACCCTCCTGGATGTGTTCCTGTCCAGCCTGCTCTAGGTGAACGTGCTTTGGCAGGTGGGTTGGACTAGGTGATCTCTGAAAGTCACTTCCATCCCCCAACAGTTTTGTGATCTGTGTTCTTTTCTCCCTACTGGTGCCCAAGGTTGGCTGTGCCTGCTTTTATACAGTGTACATTTTTTGCGTAAATATGGAAAATGAAGAAAAAAATAGAGCTTATGTTCCTACAGAAAATTAATGAAATACGGTTGTCATCTTACATCCAATATGTTGACTAACCTGTAATATGAGAGGATGTACACAACAACAAGAATAACAGCAAAAGTAGGATTAATTTGTAAAACAACAATAAAAGCTGAGTAAATATTAAGCAGAATCCAACAACAAAATCTAGAATCCTAAGAAACAGACTTTTGAAATCCCATTTCTTTGGAAATCTAAAATCTAAACTTTTTACACAAAGTAGCAAGAAGATATACTGCAAAGAGTAATTCCATACAAGCTTGAAAAAGATGTCTCAATATCAGATTTGGGTTGTTTTTCTGAATCACTATATTTTCATCTTTATCTATTGGTTGCCAAAAAGGGCAAAAAGAAAAGAACAGAATGCTAGGCTGGGATGGAAAAAGAAAAGGTATGAAAATGAAATGTTATATAAGTAATTTTCTATTCAGTTAAAAAGGTCTTCCCATTCCAACCCCAGTCTCCCCAAATGATAAAAATCCTATCATCTTTCATGGTCTTTTAATAATTCCAGGAGAAATCTCAGAATTACTAAGAGAATGCTTTTCTCCTAGGTAAAAAAAAAAATAAAATAACTTTCTTAAAATTATCTGCATTACAACCTCTATCATTCTGCTACATGCGTAATTTCAAAGCCATCTCATATTTAGTTAATTATATTTTCATGCACCAAAGGCTTTTCAGAACTCTCATATGTCATATTTGCCTTGTAGTGTGTAGAACTGGTATCCGAATAGAAAAGGAAAGCCAACAATAAATGTAGAAATTGTCATTTTTTCTCTCATTCATCCTTTCACTCCCATTATTGGAAAGTTTTCATCTTTCCCTAACACAATGAAAAGGTACCTCCTCTACTTTGGAAACGTCACTGAAGTCATGTTTGTCTCACTAACTTTTTGTGAAAAAATTAGATATTCTGTCTAAACCAGATGCATACACTTCAGGCAGTAATTATTCCTATTATAACGTAGGTATTTGACATTAAATGATAGCTGAAGCCAACCATCATGAAAACATTCTGAAGATTATGTTTAAGGAGCTCCAGTCATTAGCCTTGATGAGATAGCTAACTGTTCCATAGCTAAGTAGAGGAAGATGCCACTTTGGACTTCCGGAGGGCAGACTTCGGACTTTTCAGGAGCCTGCTTGACAGAGTCCCTTGGAAGGCAGACATGAAAGGTAAAGGAGTCCAGGAAGCCCAGCTGTTTTTTTAGAAAGAAGTCTTAAAGTTGCAGAAGCAGGCCATCCCCAAGTGCCCAACATGAGCCATCAGAGGGAAATACTGGCCTGGATGAACAGAGAAATATGGTTGCAAATCAGGAAGAAAAGGAGAGTTTATGTCCTTTGGCCACTCATGAGGACTACAAAGATGTTGGGAGGCTATGTAGGGAGAAATTAAAAGGGTCAAAGTCCAACTAAAACTTAACCTGGCTTCTGATGTTAGGGAAAATGAAAAAAGTTTCTATGAATACATTAGCAATAAAAGGAGGACTAAGGAGAATCTCCATTCTTTGTTAGACAGGAGCTGGCAGAAGTGCTCACCAAGTCCCTTTCCATCATTTATCAGCAGTCCTGGCTAACCCGGGAGGTCCCTGTTGACTGGAGGTTAGCAAATGTGATACCCTTCCACAAGAAGGGCTGGAAGGAGGATCCAGGGAACTACAAGTTTGTCAGTCTGACCTTGGTGCCAGGAGAAGTTATTGAACAGATCATCCTGAGTGCCATTATGTGGCACATGAAGGACAACCAGAAGATCAGGCCCAGACAGCGTGGGTTCATGAAAGGCTGGTCCTGCTTGACTAACCTGATCTCTTTCTATGAGAAGGTGACCTGCTTGGTGGATGAGGGAAAGACTGTGGATCTTGTCTACCTGGACTTTAGTAAAGCCTTTGACACTGTTTTCCACACCATTCTCATGGAGAAACTGGCTGTTCATGGTTTGGATAGCTGTACTCTTTTCTGGGTTGAAAACTGGCTGGATGGTCGAGCCCAGTGGTGGTGAATGGAGTTAAATCCAGCTGACGGCTGGTCATGAGTGGTGTTCCCCAGGGCTTGGTACTGGGGCCTGTTCTTTTTAATATCTTTATTAATGATCTAGATGAGGGCATAGAGTGCACTCTCAGTAAGTTTGCAGATGACACCAAGTTGGGCGGGACTGTCAGTCTCCTTGAGGGTAGGAAGGTTCTACAGAAGGATCTGGACAGGCTAGATCAATGGGCCAAGGCCAATAGTATGAGATTCAATAAGACTAAATGTTGGGTCCTGCACTTGAGTGACAACAACCTCTGCAGCTCTAACAGCTTGGGGAAGAGTGGCTGGAAAGCTGGCTGGCAGAAAAGGACTTCGGGGTGTTAGCTTACAGCCATCTAAATATGTGTGCCCAGGTGGCCAAGAAGGCCAACAGCATCCTGGCCGGTATGAGGAACAGTATGGTGAGTAGGACTCGGGAAGTAATTGTTCCCCTGTACTTGGCACTAGTGAGGACCCACCTCAAATACTGTGTCCAGATTTGGGCCCCTCACTACGAAAAAGACATTGAGGTGCTGGAGTGTGTCCAGAGAAGGGGAACGAAGCTGGTGAGGGGTCTGGAGAACAAGTTTTATAAGGAGTGGCTGAGAGAGCTGGGATTGTTTACCCTGGAGAAAAGGAGGCTGAGGGGAGACCTTATTGCTCTCTACAACTACCTCAAAGGAGGTTGTAGCGAGGTGGGTGTTGGTCTCTTCTCCCAAGTCACAGGTGACATGACAAGAGGAAATGGCCTCAAGTTGTGCCAGAGGTGGTTTAGACTAGATATTAGGAAAAATTTTTACACTGAAAATGTTGTCCAGCATTGGAACAGGCTTCCCAGGGAAGTGGTAGAATCACCATAACTGGAGGTATTTAAAAGATCGGTAGACATGGTGCTTAATGACATGGTTTAGTGCTGCTTTTGCCAGTGTTAGTTTCAGGAGTTGTGCTGATGGTTGATTAAAGATGATGCAGATGGTTGCTAAGAAATTCCATAGAGAGGATTTAGAATAAAGTTCAGGTATTTCCTTGCCTACCTTTTATCCTCCATTATTATTGTTGTTGTTGTTATTAATATTATTTCCGTAGCCATCTCTATGTTATTTTGAAAACTTTGCTGCATGGCATCTTCCTTGAAGCAAAATCATATCTCAGTGAAAAAGTTTATTTATTTTCACCATCTATACCTAACATTAGTCTTTACTAACACCTAACATTAGTCTTTACTAATGTAGAGCTGATAAGTTTGAGTAAAAGCAATATTGTGCTAGAAATGTATGGTTATTTGCTTCTTTGCTTCTCAACTTGACAGAAGACAAATTTCCATTACTTTTTTGATGCAATGAGTACTATTTACGAATTACTTTCTAACAGAATCTGTACAACACTATTATCATATTATTTAGCACACTCTACCTGTTTTCATAGGACTGCAAAAACATGGGCACTTGCAAAATTACAAACAGATAAAGAAATAAATCATGTGATTTCTCACAGATTTCTTTTACCATGTAACAAACAGCAATACTCGCAGTAACTGCTTTGTAGATTCATACATGTTATAAATTTCTCAACACAGTTGAAAAAAGAGAACAGGAGAAGATAAGCAAATACACTAGCACCTTTTATAATGAGGAGAAATAACTGTTAATCACATGATTTCATGACAAAGCATCATGGCCCAGTACCTTTCCAAGACCTGTCTTATTCTTGTTCTCCCCAGCTTGAAAATGTGTCATCTTATAAAAGTATCTTCCATCGTTTTACTCTTTCGCACATGGCTTTATCAGTCCCCTGTCTAATTCTCAAATCTTTCTCATAGAGTGCACACCACTAGTTTGTTCTTATCTCCAAAACATAATAATTTCCTATGGATCTTTTCTACTCCCTAGTCTTTTGTTTCTAACTTCCCTTCATCTTTTTATACATATATGTAAGATATATAGAGCAATATATAGACTATCAATTCAATTAATGTCAAATTAATTTTTATTTTGTAAAGGGGATTTATTTATTTTGTAAAGGATTTCTGGTTTTCTTTTTTTTTTCTTTTTTTTTTTTTTCTTTTATCATATCCATATGGGATGATATTGCCAAAAAAAAATAGAGTAGAAGATCATTTGCAGCTGCCAAGTTAACTAGGAAGTTAACTAGGATCTATTTTTTCCTGCCCTCAGTCAACTGATTTAGGTCAGGATTGAAAAAAAATATACCTTGTCACATGTCAAGAGTTATGCCTTCCTGTGTGCTTCTACTATATCATCTTAAGAAATCTCACTAATAAAGCATAATACCAACCAAAAATATCTACCAGAAACTAATGCAGTCAATTAATAGAACAGATGGAGGTCAGGGCAAGCAATTAAATCCCTTTGACAGAGGAAAAGATTATTCTACCTCATATTGGAGATATGTCAGTAATTCCTGTCTGATCTGACTTACACTTTTATTCTTCAAAATAATTCCTTCCATAATGCCTTCATTGGCATGAGAGAGAAACATCCATCGTCTAAAGGTCTTGCTTGCTGCTTTATATATATGTATTTTTTTTAAAGTGGTGGGAAATTGCACATATGTTTTATCAGCAGTATTTTTACTGATTCCTAGAACAAGAAAATCAAATATCCTTTTGTTTAGACAGCTGCTACTCTCCTTGAGGTCTTCTCCTGAAAAGGAAGGAATAACTATCACCTTGGCAAGTTACTAACCACTTTTTTTTTGGAATTTAATATTATTTCTAATATGCATGGGAGATAACCATCCAGGAGTCCTGATTCATTATTTCTCTGGCTCTGATTTCCTGGCGTATTAAAATCTTATAACAATTTCAGCATACTTGTAACAATTATCTTTCCTAAATTCTTGCACCAAGACAGTTGTATTTCTGGTCGTCAGATCTGCACTGCTAATGTTAAAAACTCTAAGTGCTGTTGTCATATTTTGGCAATACTGATTACATACTTCATATTTTGAACAAAAAGGTTTGCACAAGCAGAAACTCTGAGTCATTTCTTTTCTTCTTCTTTTTTTTTCCAAATTTTGCTGATTTCCTGCCTATACATTTCAAATGCTAAACCTTAAACAACCATGGGCAAAAATTATTCTGTTAAGTATTTAAACAAAATAATTTTTTTAATGAGATATTTTTTCACAAAAATTCCTCCACATTAAATGATAACAATTTGACTTTAAATAGAGGTCATTTGGAAAAAAAAAAAAAAAAAAAAAAAGTCTGGGGTTTCATTCCAAAACATCATCATCGTAAAAAGCACAAACTTTTTGATACCTCTTCACTCATAACATACTATGGTATTATTTCAAATTAGCAAACTCAGAACCTGTTGCACTAATACTATGCTAATATTTAAAAGAACTGAAAAGTCCACACTCTAGAAGACAATGAGGCTGCCAAGACAGTGATTTTTTTTAGTGTTATTGCTGTGATTGCTCTGTCCGAGCTCCAATTTCCATAGTGGAAATTCTAATATATTCATTTTCTTTGTCAAGCTCATCTATTGAAAACTCTTGCTTTGTAAATGAATAAACTCGGATTACTTAGTTTCTGTACTTTCAACAAAGCGTAGTCTTTCAGATACATGTTCTGTGAATTCTATTTTCAAATTAATTTACATTTTATGCTGAAAATAGGAGATCTGAATTTCTTGTGCCCTTATGTAGCTTATTACCTCACTGTTTATACCCCTTTTTTCAGTTGTGATGGCTTCTAAGTGTATGGAAAACAGATTCTGGTTCTGCTATTGGTTGAACTTTGTACTGTAGCCTCATACCATTATGCTCATTCAGTTGTATTTCGCTAATACTTAATATAAATTTTTTCTGTAACCCTTAAAATATTTACTTCCATTTCATTTGAACAAATAAATTATATTTCTTGCAACAACCTATCTTTAAACAGAACTGCAGTAGCAAAATAACTTTATATGCAATATAAAAATATATGCAAAATATAAAATAAATATATGCAATTTCCCGGTACCGGGAAAGATCATGGAGAGGATCATCTTGAGTGAGCTCCTAAGGCAAGTGCAGGGCAGCCAAGGGATCAGGGCCAGCCAGCATGGGTTTATGAAAGGGAGGTCCTGCCTAACCAACTTGATCTCTTTCTATGACCATGTGACCCGCTTGCTCGACGAGGGGAAGGCTGTGGATGTTGTCTACCTGGACTTTGGTAAGGCCTTTGACACTGTCCCCCATGGCATTCTCCTGGAGAAACTGGTGAATCATGGCATAGACAAGCGTACCCTCCGTTGGATAAAAAACTGGCTGGATGGCCGTACCCAGCGAGTTGTGATTAACGGAGCTAAATCTGGTTGGCGGCCGGTCACCAGTGGTGTCCCTCAGGGCTCAGTTCTGGGGCCAGTCTTGTTCAATATCTTTATTGATGATNTATTTACTTCCATTTCATTTGAACAAATAAATTATATTTCTTGCAACAACCTATCTTTAAACAGAACTGCAGTAGCAAAATAACTTTATATGCAATATATATTAATTTTTAAGGCTGTCTACAAGAAGTGCAAATACATGTCTTTTGGTCTAACATCTTATTTTAGCAACACTATTTAAGAAATAATAAATTGTAGCTCAGTGTAACCATTAGATTGCTCATTATTCATAGATAATTTTCAAGGATTTGCATCTCATCTTTATGAACTAAATTAATGACATATGTCTACCCATAAGAGTAGTCACAGTGATACGACAGAGCATAGGAAATATAACCTATGTACCTTTAAAGTAAAGCACAAAGCCTCAAATGACAGAAGCAACACAATTTTTCAGTACAGTTAACTCCACTGATTGCAAACTACATTGGAATTAAACGGGTGGTTTTGTTTCAGATAAAAAAGCTTTGCTTCCACTATGGAGAGCCAAAACACAATTTTAATAGCTATTTGGTTGCAAATTATTAATTTCTTACACCAACAAACATTGCAGATTTTTAAGTTTATAACTAAGCACAAAATTTTGTCAGTTATTTATTAAAGTTGTATGAAATTGTAACAATTTAAGATAGTTTTGCTAACATTCTGTGAAAAGTTGTGTAAGCTTTAAATCCATGTTTATGCTGTAAGTACAAAAGGGCAAATCTCCATCATTACTGATGCAGCTGCAACCAGGTGAAAAAGCGAATAGTATTGGTTCATACCTGTTGAGGAGAAGTAGAGACTACAATGCCTGAAAACAGACAGAATCTGATTTTTACTTGACCTGAATACTTTTACTTACATACAAATAATTCTGAACTTTTTTTTTCAAGTAATGGATTACAATATGACCACATTTGTGTTGTATTCCCTTTCTTTGGCTTTTTCCTTGGGAACGAATAATGAAATGCAAAGCATTTTGGGGATTTTTTTTTTTTTTTTTTTACAGTACCAGATATCTGGATCTAAATTGGCATGCAGTTAACGCTAAATGTATTTTATATTCACATATACAAGCAAACACATTTACCTTCAGAATCAAATGATGGTTTTCAGTTCTAAGATATTTCTACAAGCAGCTTGGCTTCCTGCTAGCAAAAGCATTGTATTTTTTTCTTTTGAAAAAGAAAGAAATATGTGATCATCTTCCCTAGTCACTCAACTGCTGTATCAATTTGTTTTCAGGGCAGTGATTAGCGTAATTGTGGTGGATTACTTGCATTTGACACTGAATAGAAATAATTTGTTATTTTTCATCATTAAAGAGCTATGCTACATTGTTTCCCCAGGCTATGCAATACTAGGATTTTTTAAAGATACTTAATCAAATGAAGTACCCAGTACATGTCAAAAAAAAACCCCAGACTATTTTGCTCTCCTCCAGCCATTTCTGCAAGACCAGCATTCCCAAGCTATTCCTAGCAGTATGGAACAGTATCTAATTTTGTCAGCATTTATTTCACCTAAAATTTATTTCACCTCTGAAGACCTTTTCAGTCCTTTGCTTCCCATGAGACGCACTTCCATGGGGTTGAAGTTAAATCCAAAAAATCCTGCGTAGCAAACACAAGATTTTTATTCCAGATGATATCCAAATAGTCTTCATATGACTAACAGTTAACCTTGGAAGTGCAGAAATTAACAGAGACTCTCCCTTTTGCATTGTAATGCTCTCTTGATTTCCAGAGCCACAGTAATTTCCAGGGGAATTTTTACATTTAAGACGCAAAAAATATTACAGGCCCCTGAAAATCTCACTGAAACCACATTTTCCCTTGGCAAACAAAAATACGCTTCTGTACCTGCCCAGATGGCCAGAATCTTACACATGTTGGTTCTCAGTTCAAAAACTAGGGGCAACTTTCTGTTTTTCAGTTCTACATAGTAGACACCCATTTTTTTTTTTTCCAAAAGGAAGAAGTCTACCTGTGAGCTAGGTGTCTAGCAAATCAATAAGGATATAGACATTTTAGTTAATACAATCTAGAAACATATCCAGAACATGGAAATACAGGTGTATAAAATGGAGTATGCAACTCTTCTACATAGAGCTAGCAGATATGTCATAGGACTTATGGGATATCCAGACCCCCTGGAGGACTGCAGGAAGTTTTATTCATATAACTGTACTAGAAGACTGTTTTTAAGAACCCAAATCTCTCTCAAAGAACCAAAACCCTTAATTGTCCTGATTTGCTGTTTGATAAACAACCTTGCATCATGGCTATGAAATTACCTGACAATAACATTACTCAAAATGTTTCAGCTTTACATAGTTTCTTAAAAATTCAGAAAAATAAAAAAAAACCCAAAACTTTGTGATTCTATCATTACTGATTTTCCACCAATTTTATCCTCAAATTCCAGTTCTGTTGCTGAGCTGCCTATAGTGCTACCTGTACTGCTATACGTATGTTTAATCAGTTATGTATGCACTAGGCCACTCACTTTATTACTTTTCATTTTTCATAAGCATGCATAGATAATCACTGTATAATATTAGACAAAAAAATCATAGAATCATAGAATCACAGAATTATAGAATCATTTGGGTTGGAAGGGGCCTTAAAGATCATGGAGTTCCAACCCCCCTGCCATGGCCAGTGACACCTCCCACTAGACCAGGTTGCTCAAAGCCCCATCCAGCCTGTCCTTGAACATTTCTAGGAATGGGGCATCCACAACTTCTCTGGGCAACCAGATGAGTTCCAGTGTGTTGTGGTTTAACCCCAGCCAGCAACTAAGTACTATGCAGCTGCTTGCTCACCACTCCCCTCCAGTTGGATGAGGAGAAGAATGAAAAAAAAAAAGGTTAAACTTATTGGTTGAGATAAAGACAGTTTAATAGTACAGCAAAGGAAGAGATTATTATGATGATGATATTTTTATTATTATTATTATCATTACCATTCTTATTATTACTCATAATAATGATAATAATAAATCATATATACAACAAGTGATACACAATACAATTGCTCACCGCCCAATGACCGATGCCCAGCCTGTCCCTGAGCAGTGATCAGCCCTCCCTGGCCAACTACCCCCAGTTTGTATAATGAGAATGGTGTCATATGGTATGGAATATCCCTTTGGCCAGTTTGGGTCAGCTGCCCTGGCTATGCTCCCTCCCAACTTTTTGTGCACCTCCTTGCTGGCAGAGCATGGAAAGCTGAAAAGTCCTTGACTTAATATAAGAACTGCTTAGCAATAACTAAAACATTGAATTGTTACCAACATTATTCCCATACTAAATCCAAAACACAGCACTATACCAGCTACTAGGTAAAAAATTCTATCCCAACCAATTCTATCCCAACTCTATCCCAACCAAAACCAGGACACAGTATCTCACCACCCTCATTGTAAAAAAATTCTTCCATATGTCCAATCTAAGGGTACTCTCTTTCAGTTTAAATCCACTGCCCCTTGTTCTGTCGCTACAGGCCCTGGTAAAAAGTCTCCACATTTCTTATAAGCCTCCTTTGTATATTGAAAGGCCAGAGTAAGGTCTCCCCAGAGCCTTCTCTTCTCTAGGCACCATTCATCCTCCCGTCTGTACTGATATCGGGGATTGCCACCACCCAGACGCAGGACCTTGCATCCAGCCTTGTTGTACTTCATGGGGTTCTCATCGACCCACTTCTCTAGCCTGTCAGGGTCCCCCTGGATCACACGCCTTCGCTCGAGAGAATCAATTGCACAATTCGTCTTGGTGTCATTCACAGACTTGCTGAGGGTGTACTTATTCCCCTGTCTATGTCATTGAAGATAATAAATAGTATTGTTTCGGTATGGACCCTTGAGGGCCACCACCCATTACTGGTTTCCACCAGTAACCAATGTAACCCTTGGTTTCATAACCTACATTACAGCCTGTATATATAACAGGTTGTCTCCTTTTCTAGAAACTAGAGTTGATGATCCCAGGGATCATCTTCTGTCAGTTGTTTCTAGAAGCAACTTAAACTGCAGTGTGCAGAGCTTAAATTAAGTCATTGGGACTCCAGGAAGATGCAAAATCTTCCTGTTACACAGAGCTATTCCTCTTACATAAATACTGAGGAAAGTAATTGTTGAACAGCTAATGGGAAGGTAAGGTGATATTTACCAAAAGTTACAGATGATCTTCCCTTGCCATACTACTGAATCGCCCAAACAAAGCAAACACAATATATTGCCGTCTTGCGGTTAATAATGAAGATGCAGTGTGTTTTGAACCTTGTTAAGATGAGGACAACTACTTACATGTAATTAATTTACACTGAAACCTTATGTTCAAAAGCCTTACTGTTGTTCTTAGAAAAAAAAACAACACTGATGTTTTCTGAACTCTTTTTTTTTTTTTTTTTTTGAGTTAAAAGTTCCCCATACAAACTGATGGTAACATCGCTACTTCTTGTTCGGTACAGTAAATTTAAATTATGAGTCACAGTGATAAAACATTTTCAAGTTCAAGCATTGCAGACAGTAGTAAAATTTGCGCCCCGCTTCTTTGAATTGAACATGACTCAACTTTAAAAAACAAATCTAATCAATCAAATGAGCTGCCAATGCAAAATACGGTGGATTATTTTCTATTTCACTATCATTTGCTAACTCATGATGTTATGATTCAGTGATCTCCCATTAGCTGTCAAGTCTTCATAATGTTGAAATTTCACAATTTTAAGAGTTCTTCATTATTGTTGTACAATGCTTTCGTACTGTAATGTTCCAATTAATTTTCTAAAAAATCAATTGTATTTATGGAATTGTTAGTTATAGGTAAGAATACTTCTTAAAGATTTAAGGCAATCATGACTCATACTTTATTTTCAAATGGATATCACCACTGAAATTGTACTTTAAAAAAAAAAAGAAATCATTAAAAAATTGGCAAACTACCTCCTGAGAACTTAAATAAAACTAATTATATTAGCTAAAAGTCTTAAAATTATTCAATTACATTGCCATCTGGAAATAAATTTAATGAACTATGACATTTTGTTGTTCGTTATTTTATATTTGAAAAGTATTTGCAAATACTTCTTATTCCCATTTTTCACTAGGGTTGTACAGAAGTCCACATATTGGTGGAGATCATTAGAGTTTACCTACATTTAAGTACTTTGTCAGTCATACATAACTAACACATAACTAAATGTTGCAATAAAAATGGATACCTCACTTAGAATTCAAATGGAGGTACGGAATCCTTTATATTCATTAAAGAATCTAAATGTTTTGATTCCAGTATTCATAGAAGGTCTAATGCTGAGTGTTTCTGCCTTAAATGGCAAACACACCATAATGCCAGTGATATAATGAATTTGCTAAGGTTAGATTTACCATTAATACTTCAGAGCAAAGCAGCTGATGCAATTTAATTTAGATCAACTGAGTCACAGTTAAATACATTGGACAAAATACTCTCCCTGGATATAAATTTCCACAGAAAGACATGGAACATCCTGTAGATGGAATATCCACATCTAGACAGACTGGTTATATCCTGGTTAAATGCCCAGGCAGTAGGTGATCAACTCAATTCACACTACCTGAATTTATTGAAAAGTATGCAGTTTCCAATTTGGAAAGCTACTGAAATGTTGAGTATCAGCCTCAATTAATTCACATCACCAGAACATCAGTACTGGGATGTTCAGATAATTGATAACTTCATTAGTTGCTCCTGTTTATCAATTATGTTTCAATATGGAAAACACACCTGCTATCTTTGTAAAAGGAACAACTTAAAATTGAGTTCTTTCCTTCTTTCTGATTCAAAATTGAGACAATTGGTGGAGTGTACAGTATAGACAATCTCAGCACAGCCTCTATATCACAGTACAGGTCTTAGGAGCCTACTTGATGGATTTCAGTCCATGCTAATGCTTCACCAAAAGAGAAAAAATGTGGGGAATATTTTTCTTCTGTCTAAGAGTGTAAAATACAGTAAGATTCTGAAAAGAAAACTAGAAATAAGAGTTGCAGGCTCGGCTTAACCAGAGGTTGGACTGCTCAGCTGAGTGCACTTCCATTTACAGCCATAAACCCTGACAAGGGGAGGAAACCAAAAAGTCTGATCAACAGCGCTGAATCCTGAGAGCTGAAAAGTAGGCTGAGGAGAGCTGACAGCTCTATGAATGAGAGTTATATTGTGCCCTGATTTTCCTCAGAGAATTAAGAGCCGATCTATTTCCTAAAACTCCAAAGACTAGAGCTGGAACAGTTTATTTCTGCCTTCTAATATGAAGGGTTTATTATTCCTTCACATTTGTTATCATAAATGATACAAGACAGAAGGCTTGATCAGAATCTGAGAACATGATCAAGAATCTGACAGTATGTGGCTACATCAAAGAAACTGCACAGCACCCCACAGACTATACCACAGGGCTCCATCTGCACACTCAGCTGTCAGGTCAGGATTTTAGAACAAAATCCCACCATTTAAACTAGCTTATACTTGTGATGTAAGATCAAAATCTGAGGACAAAGCATGGGCCATTTGTTTGCTTTCATTTTTATTAGTATGTTTTACATTGCCAGCAAGCACTTTTTGCTTACTCTAAACATAAATTGCTTTTTTACTCTTCTTGACAAAGATTGTTCTGATCACTGGATTACGGTGAAGACTTTTAGCTGGAGTTCTGGATGAGAACGATAGGAAGAAAGAAGTAAAAGTGATCAAAGCATGGGAATTGCTTTCTGCATTTTTCTTAAATATAAGAGTATAATATACCAAAAGTCACAGTTGCAATCTGCATGAGCAACTGTATCTAGTTATTTTTTTGAACCAACACTGATAATGACACACGCCACTCTCAAGAGTTCTTCTGTTCATCTAAATGGATCCCTATGTACCACTGCAAGTACATCTTCAAAGTTAGTTTGGCTTGGATGGTACACTTCCCCAAAAGCCTTCAGATTCATTTCAATTTGTCTCTTGAAAAACTTCTCATAGGAATGTAACCTTCTTCCAGACAAAATAACGAATTCCTTAAAATATACTGCCGTGTTTCTGTTGTGTATTTTTTTAGTATCTTGAGGTTGGCACTTGAACATACATGTTTCTCTCTACATATACTTCAGGAAATTATCAATCAGAGAAGTTGAAATAAATTTGATGTGGGTTTACAAATTCACTTTCTACTCTTCTCGGGTTTTTTATGCATAGTTCAATTATCGCTTCATATGAAAAAAGAAATTTTCAAAAGGCACAGCTGGCTTCTGATGTCCACTAACTTGCAGTGGGAGCTAAAAACCAGACATCAATAGGCTCTGTCTCACTTTTCTGTTTTAATTTTGTTTGCTTCCCTTGCTTCTTCTTCTCCCTGACTTTCCCTTGGTGTATTATGAAAAAGAACAAACGAAATGCTGAGAAAATAGTGAAAATTAAAATCACACCACCATTCAGTTTTCACCTCCAGACTCTCCCCAGCTTCTTTGGTTTATCTCAGTGTACTGTGATAGATCTTGAGATGAGACTTTCTCTCCCTTCTTGGAACATGACTGTGGCTAATTCTACTGTAAAACCACATAAATCTACTGCAAGTTGTTAGTTCCAAAGAAATTAAGTGGTTATTTCAACTCTGATTTCACCTTTGTATTCTTTATATCAGCCTTGTATTCCTTATATCAGTTACTTGCCTTTTTCCTGAAAAAATGTCATGACTTCTCTGAGGAGAGTAAGTAATTGAATCCTATGCATGATATTCATGCATACATGTACTATTCACTGTAGTAATCACTAAGAGTTCAGCTATGATCATGATCAGCATGGATGCTAAACTATTAAACAGGCTCCTGCTCATAAAATGTTTTTTATTCAATTACATTTAAATTGCTACAAAACGGAATAAACATGGTTCAGTGATGCAAAAATCACAGGAGTTTTCAGAGCTGTTATTTTCTTTGTCTGATTTTTACACTTCACATAATGGTACCCTCAGATCTCATAACTAACCTGTCATACTTTGAATTATTACTTATTCACAACTTTATTATCACATCAGATATATTACTATTCCTTCTCCTTGAATTTAGGACCGAATGATAACACTAAATTGAAACGTCATTGTACCACAGCTAGCACAACGATTACAGAAAATCACATCTGCTTCAAAGTTCATAGAGCATATGAAATGAGAAGGAAAAATTATGCGTCAGAGACACTTTTCTGGTCATTTGTACGTGTCTTTCCCTTCTCATTAATCAACGTCTTAGGCACAGTATGAAAGAATGGTAATTAGTTTATTCTAAGGTGTTATATGAATGGGATATATACTATATGCACAGATTTCTAAACTAAACACTTGTCACATATTTGATACCGATATCATAAAAATGTTTATATATGTGTATATATATATACATATATCTATGTAAGTGTATGTCTGTGTGTACACTATATATTAAAGTATGTTAGCTCATATTTTGCTAATAAAATGAGAAGAAAAGACAAATTTTTATGGTCACAAAATGAAACAGTATCAAAGCCCCTTTATTTATATGACCCCATAGAACTTTGGAACCCAACCTTGTTTCGGAAACTGAAGACCGTCAGCTCAATCTGGTACAGTGTGGTCGGAAAACCCAAACCTTACTGAGTAGCAGTGTCACCTCAGTCAGGTTTAAACCTACATCTTTTAACTACAAATTCCTTGGTATCAGTCAATATTTATAGAACTGAAAAATAATATAAATTCATGAACAGCACATAAACAACACTAATGTTTATAATGGATCGTATTCCATGTCTCATTGTATGAACACATGGCATTTTAATTGGATGTATATATTGCAAAGATATATTTCAAACACATTTAAGAACACCAGCAAAAGAGATTTGATCATTTCTTTTATATATTTTTACAGA